>JASDQU010010737.1:142710-160257 GCA_032191745.1 Picea mariana
TATATATATATATATATATATATATATATATATATATATATATATATATCTTGTTTCTAAATATGCAATTACTGGCATTTAATTCTAACAAGTCATCATGCAGAAACAATATATATTGTCTTTGATGGGCGAAAGGCTTGAGGACATCTCGTATTCATGCGCACTAAACCAAAATTTGCGGGTGAATTATATTATCCCTTGCGAGTGTTCATTTCAAAATCATGAAATCGCATTCACACGATGTGCCCTTTGCACGTTCATGAAACCTCCATTCCTTAATTGCTCTTCGTCGTACCCATCACGTTCGCATTTCTAAATATGCAATAAATAAATTTTACTGCTAATAGTTCATCATGCACCACCAATACAGGTTGTCATTAATCAACGAAAGGCTTGAGGACTTTCCCATTCATAAGCATTTAACCAAGATTTAGCAAAAAGTTACATTCTTTGCTCTAACAATTCATTTAAACCATCATCTGCAGCAAAGAAACCTTCTCATAAACCTATGGAATCAACTCAAAAACATTTCTGTGGAGATACAGTGAACACATTCGGGCGTGAGGACCATAACTTCCACTGGTCCTGGGCATTTTCTTATTACTCAACCCCTACCCCATAGAACCAAGTAATTTGGGCCTCCGAGATTGCTCATGCAGGCTGTGTCCCTGAGGTTTTTGACTGTAAGAACCTGGTCTCTTGGTGCGCCGATAAATTTATTACAGACCAAAGAATTATTCCACTGCACGACGACTCTTCTGTTTCTTTGTCACCTAAGGTCTTCCGCCAGATGCTGAAATTGCCCGAGCCAACATTGACATTCAAAGGAGAAGATTGCAAACAGTTCCTAGCAAAGAATAATAACGGATTGGACCTCTTGCCCCATTTTTTGGAAAGGCCGAATCTAGTTCCTGAAGATATTACAAGTATGGAGGTTAGTTCATTTAGAAATCCATTTCAGGAAATTGCATGGCTATTTACAAGAATAACGGGATAGGAGTCCACAGGTACTATTTCCTGCATGGCTCTTTATATTTTGTATTTCATAGTGAATGAATAAGCCCTTTTTGATTGGGGCAAGTTAATTTCCCATGAAATCTCTTCCCAATTGTCAAGCTACAAAAGGAAAAATAAATTTTATATGTCAACCTATTTAGTTTTTGCAATAACACATTCCTGTCAATTTCCGCAACTGTCTCTGTCCAAAAAAGTCAACTGCAAATTCCACCCAGTAACGTTCTGGTACCAGGCCTCGTGGAAGCACAAGGCTTCCCACTGTTTTTATGAGGTTTTTAATGGATTCCTGTCTGTTTTCAATGTTTTGTTGTTAGGAGAAAATGCTCCTTGCATATCTGAACAGGCAACTAGTTTTCTGCACAATAAGGGGACACTCCAACATTTGGAAAATTACACTATCATAAGAATTTTTGGCTCCACGGAACAACCTGCTCTCCTTCCATTTCACGTTACGGACATAATTTTTGTTACATAAGTAGCACGTCTATACAACTACTGGTTCCATCTGTTCCAAAGGAAGAAAAAAAAACAGTTCATTCCTCTGCCTTGGAAAATAGGGGAGTTCGTCTTGAAAAACGCCAACAAAATTGATGATTTCGCAGCACATTTTAGCATCTCCAACCTCAGATATGATGAAGGCATAAGAGGATTCGACCCCTATGATATTTTTAGAGAACATTTACAATCACTTGGCCTCGACGATTGTTTTGTAAATAAACACCTGCCCAAAAATAGACAGTGACGGTCCTGCCTCTGATACCGACGATGTAGAGACAGTGCAAAGCTACACTAAATTGTACACACAACAGGGGAAAGGCCCTAGTGACAAGAGTGTTCAATCCACAAATACCACTCCAAAAAACACGACATACCAGAGCATCGCTCCAACGGCCCATCACAACAACAAAGAAACCCAGAGTTCTTCAAACGGAGGAGGAGATAACGACCCTCCTTACTCTAAAATTGATAGTTCTCACAAGCTTCCAGTAGAGAAGAAGAGGAAAAAAAATGTGGGTCAGGCATAAGAGTTGGAAATTCAAATTCAGAACATGGAAGTTGACACTGATCTGGATGCCATGTTCCCCTTCCTTGATCAGCCCCAATATGACATCCACCATAGCCATCCAATGGACATATCCGTTACCCAAAATTTTGACGAAGATGAATCCTTTGTGTTCCAGAGCATTATTTTTGATAGCCGGAACAAAAGATTGATATTTGAGAAAAAAAATGTTAAAAATATCAAAGAAAAATGTCATCCAGAGGTTGACGTTGCCAACATGCGGCCGTCCCAAATCTGTCAACTTCACACCACGACTGGAGAAGCACTTCATGATTCTATTGGATGCATCGAGACCCAGAATGCCAAACTGAAGGACCGAGTCAAGGAATTGGAAGACACTTTCATTCCAATGCCATTGCTTGTTGATCCTTTGGCAATAGCTATGCCTGGCACCCTTGCACCCAATGTAAAAGCATCCTCCACCCTGCTTGCATCCTGTAAAGGATATGTGGAGAACAATATCAAAAAACGAATGGAACTGGTTACCCAGGCATGGAAAAGATCACAAACCATCGCTTCCCTTGGAACTAAGGCACATAGCTTGCTCGAGCTTTTGCAAGCCGAATTAAAAAATGAAGAAAATTTCTTTTTAAAAACGATCATCCCTTTTGGCAATATTGTCAACAATATGACAGAAACAAAAAGAAGAGAAGAAGACCTTCCATCCAAAAACCAGATCGCCCAATTGAATGCATGTTGGAAACAAAAAGTAAAGAACCTGCGTCTCGTTGTTCAGTCATGTGAACAAGCCATAGCGAAGAAAGATGAATTATTCACAAAGTTGTCAAATATAGACTTAGTAGGGAAAACCAACGGCTTCCAAGACCCCCTCTTAATCGCAAACTCCTTGCCCTTAACCAGGCAAGAGTTTGATAAACAGGTTGCTATGTTGAATACCTTGTCTCTCGAAAAGTTTTACAACATCCTTCAATTTGATCAAGCTCACGTCCATGACTAGCTAGTCAAATATGCAGTACAGAATGAGAAAATTCATCAGGCTCTCTCTAATTTTTCTATCGACTTCCAGGAATTAGAAATCAAAGTTTTTAATATCAAAATTCGGAATGAGATCAACGTCGCCCCAATGAGAAGCTACATTGAAGAATGGGTCGAAAGGAACCTGAAACAGGCCACCAACGAAAGACAACAAGTAGTTCCCAGCATTCCAATAGCCGTGGAGAACATCCTTGAAACCACAATTGTCGTCGACATCAATGAAACAACAGCCGCAAGAAAATAGCCAAAGCACTCATATGTACCCTCACTGTAAGTTTAGTCATCACATCTTTCTTTGTTTCTCAGCCCGGTTATTCCACTTTCTTAAATACAGATGTATAGGAAAACACTTGTACCTTTCCATTTATTTTCTTTTGCAACTATTGCACTCTATCTTCTTCCCACAATCTCGTTTCTTGTACATGTTTCTCTAATGGTCCGCGCAAGCCCCAATCCTAGTCTACATCACAAACACATTGAAATTCCGGTTTATATGTAACAGACTTTAATTTTTTGGTATATTTCAAAATTTGCAGTAGTATGTAACAAACTTTCATTTTTTCACATACTTGAAAAAAAAATGCATTTAAATTTTTATATGTTACAGACTCTATTCTTATCTTTCGACATTATGTATAACAAATGCATTTGTTTTTTAATATGTTAGACTTTTTTTTTTATCCTTCAGCACTCTGTATGCCAAATGCATCTACTCTTTTATATGTTACACACTTTTCTTTTTTTATATATTTCAAAATAAATGGCGTTCAACAATGCAAGCGTCATTTACACCCCATGTTCACAAATGCATTAAAATTTTTATATTACTTATTTCCTATTAATTTTATGTCATCACATATTTTTATTTTTCACCAGTTCACATGAAAAATGCATTTAAATTTCCAAATTTAATCTTGCACTGTCAGCAATTTTTTTACTTTGTTATATACTTTCAAAAAAATTAGGTTTTCTATATAATTTCAAAAATTAGATGCTGTTGTGCATGCCGACCATCATTTACTTTTGCTCTATCTTCCGTGATATACAATTTGCACAACATTTCCCTGATATACATTTTGCACCAAACACTTCGTTTCATTTACAATTCGACCCCATTTTCCACAATTTACTTTCTAGCCTCCTTAGAAGAGACTGCGTTGCCACACAACCTTGTTATATATATAATTTTATATTCAATTTAAAAAATTGGATGTGTATATATATTAAAGAACTCATTGTTTATATATCTATATCTATATATATAATTGGAAACTTATTTATTATTATATATTATATATATAGTTTTATATTCATTATTATTATATATAATCTTATATTATTTTAAAAAATTGGATGTGTATATATACTAAAAACTCATTATTTATATATATATTAATAGTTGATTGGAAACTTATTTATTATTATATACAATATATATATATATATATATATATATAATTTTATATTCATTTAAAAAAAACTGATTGTATATAAAAAACTAAAAACTGATTGTATATAAAAAACTAAATGTGTATATATGTGTATTCATTTAAAAAAAAATGAGTGTATATATGTGTATATATATATATATATATTAATAGTTGATTAGAAACTTATTTATTATTATATATAATATATATATAATTTTATATTCATTTAAAAAAACTGATTGTATATAAAAAACTAAAAACTGATTGTATATAAAAAACTAAATGTGTATATATGTGTATTCATTTAAAAAAAAAGAGTGTGTATACATTAAAAACTAAGTGTATATATATGTGTTTTTTAATGGTTAGTTGGAAACTTATCTATTATTATATATATAATATTATATTCATTTAAAAAAACTGAGTGTATATTCATTTTAAAAAATTAAGTATATATATATATATATATATATATATATGGGGTTAAAACAACTTGTTGTTTACTGTTTATACATTGATAACTTTGACTTATAAAACAACAATGGTGCAATATAAATATGTGTCTATTTCAGGATATTCAATTCTTATCTAATTTATATATAGGAGAACATACGTTAACAATGATGAAAGTGATATTATTATAGAGTAATGGTTCTAGATTCCATGCATTACATGATAATTTATTGTTAAGTAAATTAGTTATGTGGAATAATTGATTATGTGGAATAGTGAAATATTGTTAATTATTTATGTAGATATATATGTACAATTTTATATGAATTCATTTATGCTAAGAATGTTGGTGAGAAAATATTTATTGTGTCATGTAATTCTATTTTATATTAATAAACTAAATGTAATGAGAGTGTTAAATAGTTTATTATGATTGGATTAATATTATTGGGAGCAATTATGTTCTAATTGATGGAACTTAGGTGATATATGTTTAAATATTATATTTTGGGTTAATGATTGTTCAAATTCAAGAAAAAATAAAACAAAAAAATGACACATCTTGGGTTAACTTGGTCAAGCGTTACATATGGTATCAGAGTAGGGTTACGATGCTAGGACTTAATGAACCCACGTGATGGTCATAAACCTAATTGATTTGTTAAATTAATACATGTACACTATTAATTGAGAATTATGTATCATGACTTCATTACTAATTGTTTTAAGCAATATGTAGTAGATCCTTATATAGATTGACATTATTCTTAGAATTATCGAGGAGAAGAAGAAGAAATGTGTGAAATGGTATGCATAATTTTATTACCTTTATGAATGAATTGGTGCATGGAATAACTCATTAGCACATAGACAATGTATTTGTTAAATTAATACATGTACACTATTAATTGAGAATTATATATCATGACTTCATTAATAATTATTTTAAGTAATATGGAGTAGATCCTTATATAGAGTGACTTTTTCTTAGAATTATCGAGGAGAAGAAGAATACATGTGTGAAATGGTATGCATAATTTTATTACCTTTATGAATGAATTAGTGTATGGAATAATTCATTTGCACGTAGACAGTCCTTGGGCTACAAACAATAACTTGTACTTAAATGCATGGGTTCTATACAATGTGTATGACATGCCTTCAACAATTGAGTCCATTCTAGAATGGACCTGATTAAATAGTCGAGTTTAGAATTTTTTTTGAAAATATTTAAGATATATCTGAATAACTATTGATCTCATATCGATTTAACCTATCTATAAAGTGATTAATTGACCTTATTTTCTATAAGAAGTGATAAGTTGAGTAAATTGTGAAGAAATGAATGATAATGGAAAAATACAAAATATAACAGAAGAAGTATTGAATTTTAGTGAGGATTGGTATTTGTCTCAAACAAATGCATAGTGTCAAGAAGGCTATAGAGAGACACAACTTGATTCTTCAGATTAAGGATGAATGATGGTTTTGATGGCAATGATGCATGAATATAAGAATATGGAGGAATAATTGAAGATCCACTTTTAAAAACAATAACCGTGATAAACGTCTTATGAATAGATAAAGAAGAGTTTGAATGACTAAGTAATATGGAATATAGTTTATAATAGTTGAACTTTGACAAAGAGTGAATTATGCTTTTATGTGAGATATCTAGTTGTGAAAACTATATCTCTAAGGTTTAGGAGGAGGTATTTATGTGCTCCACTCATGGACACTTATGGAATCCTGTGTATGTAAATGAGCATCTACTGTTGTAAATTGGTGACTCACTTAGGGGAGTAATACTGAGATATAGATATACTTGGTGACTCAATTTCTGCTTATATATTGGGTTCAATCGTTACGGTATCCACTTCATTGGCTTGGCATCCGACTTCAAAGGGATCCTCATATCCCCTAGCTTCCCAACAATCCATTTCATTTTTGAAAATGTAGTTGGGAAAAGGTCCTGGTATTTATGCATTAAATCAACAATCTTCTTGAAAATTTCTTCATTACAATAATCTCCAATGTGTGTGAAATTGGGATTATCCTTCGTACCAATATTCACCTTAAACATTTTCAATGACTTTGCATAATCAAAAGATTCAAGTTTGAGACCTTCTACTGTGCACTCTCCTTTGGTTTCCGACACTTGCAAATTTCTTGGGTCTTCATACTCCTGGTCTTCTCTAGGATTGTTATATCATTCCAAAACCTCTTGAACAATAGTAAAAGACACAGGCACACTACATAAGGTTACTGGTCCCATCGAGTCTTCTGATGTAAATATCTTGTTTTTGATAATCTGCAGAGATGTGTTGACCAAAGGGGCATCATATTCAAAATTGAAGTTGCCTTGAAGTTGTGAGTCAAATATTCCTAGTGTGTTGTTCTTCTACGTATTTCCAGTTCTATATACCATTTCTTTGAGATTGTATCTAGAGCATGTACAAACAAGTGCATCCATTCCTTCTTAGGTACTAAGTTTCATGTTGCGGTGCACTATGTAAGATGATCTGTAGGAAAACTCAACCTAGTACACTTTTGTGTAATATATTCAGCTCCTGTTCCAAACTTGACTTGTAACAAACTTATGCATTGCTTCCAGTTCTCTATCCTTATGCGTATCCCACCACCTTGAAGGAGTCGCTTTTAGTGCGACATATAAAGCTAGCAATCTCTATTTTTTTGATATCTGCAATTCAATTTCTTTTACAAAAGAATCTATATCTGTTAGTCTATCATACTTCGRGGGATCACGTACCTTAGCTCCAATCCAAGGCAATGTGTTGGTAATATGAGCACATATCCTTGTAGATGCTTCATGTAACCTCTGTTTCCAATGTTCCAGGGCTTCTTCTAAATATGACACACAAGAATGAATACTTCACCAACTGAATACACCCTCAACAATAGGATTAACATAGTCATCCATCCACATGGTCACATTGTAAAGGTTATCGAGTTCTTTTCCCATTTCTAGTTCTACATACAATCTTCCTTCTATGGGATCTATTGGCGTAGTAACTCTCAAGTCTCCCACTTCAAAGATCATTTGTCTTTTTTTTCAGATCAATAATGGTTTGGTTATTGAAATCCCAATCGAGTCCAAGTAATGTTGGATAAGGTTTATTATCATCCACTATCTCGATTAATTCAAAATATGTTGTGCTGTGCACTCCATCGATATTAAAATTCACACATGTCATTCTTCCAATTAGAACAATTTTGTGCTAATTCTCTAGCCTCAATTGAATAGGTGACCAGATCAACTTTATTTTTTCCATCATCTCCCATGTCTGCTTCGGAAGGACGTTCGCATTAGATCCCATATCCAAGATGATATTATCCATATCATAGTCTCCTATATATGCATTACATCGAAATTCCCTATTCGTCCTTTTCTTGCGCTATACTTGGTTAACTTGTCACTGTGGAAGAAGTGCTTCTTTATCTTGTGTGCATTGGTCGATCATCCCATGCAACATGTTTAATGCAGCTTCATCCTTCATTATGTATAAACAACTCTTTAAGAAACTATTTAGAGTACTTTCCATTTCAACTGTCCTTTCTATAATCAAGTGGTCATAGGCCGGAGGCATGTCATACATAGGTGGCACATTCAATGTTCCCCATTCTTTTTCTAACAAATCCTTCCTTTCTTGCTTATATGTGTCTCTCACTTTTTGAGGGTCAAACATCAGATGAGGTTCTGCTGCTTTCCTGACCCACTGGTCGGTTTGATTTCATTGTTCTGTCACATCGACTTTTATTCTTTCTCCTCCACGTGTAACTTCTTCTACCCTTGGTCGATTATCACACTCTTCTGCTGCTATCATTTGCACATTCTGGTTCCTTTTTTCCTTCCACTTCACAATCAACTATAGACAATATTCCATCGCATGATCCAACTGTCTATAGTATGTGCATGTCGTACAAATATTATGACAATCTCGCGCCAAATGCCTTGGCTGGTTACAATTATAACATATAATCAATCCTTTTCTTCTATCGATTCCTCTTCTTCCTCCTTGATTTTATCCCCTTAGAGTATTATATTACGATACCCCTCCTTCCGATTCGTCTTCCCCTTGAACTCTGTATGTATCTGAGGTGAATTCTCTTGTTATATTGAGTGCATGAACGTTTTGTTCATCATGTCCCATAGACTTACAAAAATTACAGGACAATCTTCTTGCAGTTCTCTGATACTTCAACATCAAAGGGCATGTGGTTGGGTGATGACCCATCGTTCTACATATCTCACACCATACCCATCCTCCCGTGGCTAAGGGATTCAGACCTCCGATATCCAAGTAATATGCAAAGGTTAGACATTCGTTCTTATGATGTCCTTCCTTTTTACATGTAACACACCAGACTTCTTCATGCTTCTCCTTCCCTTTATCAAGATCCCACAACTGAATTTTCAATGCTGCTAACTGTGACTAAACCTGAGCCATCCCTGCTCCATTCTCTCCTATAGGGGATGCTTCCAACTTCATGGCAACCTCTAGTGCTTCTGACTGCAATGTAATCTTTTGCTACGTCAATGGGCAACACATATGTGGTAACAATATCGTAATGAACCATTCCATATGCTGCTCGTCTGGAATATGGAAGGTCAACTAATCCATCGATATCTTGAATCTCTTATCAAAATCCCATAGTGATTCATTCTGTAACTTCTTTATCTCTTTTAGTTCTATAGTACACTACAACTCAGAATTCAGTTTCTAGAATTCTTTTAACAGGGCTTGCCTAATGTCTGCCAACGTTCTGGCTTGTCCCGTAGGTGTAGTGGAGTGATAATTCATATACCAGAGTAACGTGCGTTCTTTGAATGCCGTCATTAATTGTTTAATTTTCATATCGTCATCATAGATCTACTTCATGGTCCATATTGCTTCACAGAGAAATAAGTGATGTTTTGGATCTTCTATCCATGTTCCGTGGAAGATATGCATTCTCAAAGTGGGGCCTACCCCCTCCATTGTGTACTGTGTAGTATTTTTTCCTTGGCATCGCTAACTAAATCTGGGTTGTCGCACTACTTCCACTACTCTGACTACCTTTACTACTATCCTTTCTTCCTTCTATAACTGTTGGGTATGTGTTATATTCTTTGCATGTGTGTGTGTGGGCACGTTAGATTCGACAACTGCATCTGACGATCCCTCTAGCAGTGGTCTTTGTGTCATGTGCGCCAGGTGCTTCCTAGGGGGGTCCTAGGGGGGGCCAGGTATGCCCTCCCTGGTTACATGCAACGTTCGAGGCAGTGCCCCAAATTTTTTTTGAGGTGGTTTTTGCTATTTTTAGCGGTTTTCTAAATTAATCCTGGATTAAGGGATTAGGGTTTTGGTATCTATGGAATACCTAAAATCATTGTATATATTGTATGGTGAATGGTAAAATTCAATATAATGAATATAAGAGAGGTTTTTCCCGGTTGAGGGTTTCCAGTATAAATCTCTGTGTACTATGTGTATGACCCACTGATTAATTTCTATTTTGCTTAAGAATCTATATGCATTGCTTTACTTCACAGGTTTAAAACTTACAATAACTACAAGTGTTTGAAACAAAGTTTCAAATCTTACCTTAGGCCTCAGAGACACACATGAGGTCGTGGGTTTGACGCAAAGTTTGGCCTAAGTGGGGATACTAGGATGTTATGGATCTCCTTCTGCTAGATTGAGCTGACGATCCTTTTCATCCTCCTTCCTTTTTATGCGTGATATTCCTTCCATCCATAACACTATGCCGATGTCCTCAAACTCACTGTGTTTCCCTTCTCTATCAGCCAATATCCTCTTCTTACTGTATCAAAATATTTTTCCACTGCACAACACTCCAATCTCTTCTTCCGTCACACCTTATTCTTTTATCGTCATTATTAGTCCATCTGTTCCTTATTTATTATTTCCTACATCCCTCTCCTCCATACTCTCAGAACATCTCCTAGTCACCCCCCAACACCTTACGTGCGTGAAGGTTCCTAGCTACTAGGGTGATAAGATTCCAACTCCATAACCCCCTTATCACACAAAAACATCTTGAACCAAGTAGAAAGTGATTTCAAATATGTTCAATGTAGAGCTTTAAATAAATCCCTTTCAACAACACTACATGAATTGGTACTCTCTATAGAAAACTCAGTAATGTAACCTCCCAATACACTATCCATCCAAAAATCAACTGTGCACGAGATCCAATTACTTACGGTACTAAATTGTTAGATCAACTTAGGGGTCCAACTCCTCAGAAAAATAGTGTAGAATGTTCCATTCTTTTAAGCTAACCTCTGTAACCACTCAACTAAAACTATCGGGAAATCAACAAAGAAAATCTCATGTAAGTCCATAAATACATACCTTTATAACCATTGTTCCTAGCTAATCTACGATTTCTT
Source organism: Picea mariana (assembly GCA_032191745.1). Taxonomy (NCBI): domain Eukaryota; kingdom Viridiplantae; phylum Streptophyta; class Pinopsida; order Pinales; family Pinaceae; genus Picea; species Picea mariana. The sequence goes on from JASDQU010010737.1 coordinate 154,088, forward strand.
ATTCCGATCTCTAGAAAACTCACGTTCCTTCATCTCTAACCACCATCCTATTTCTTCCTTATTCAACCTCCACATTCCCTTCAGTTGTGAATCCCGGTCTCGACAATAGAACCATTTGTTGGTGTGCAGTGGGAAGACCTAGGGTTCAATGTGAATTTACCAACAAAAACCTCAGATACCGTCCCTTTCGGCATCACCTACAAGTAGGTGAAGTATCACTCAAGGTATATATGGGAACTGCAGGAACCATATTTCTCTAGTGATGAAGGGATGGGAGGCAGTCCTTATAACCATTCTACTTAGTATTTGTTCAAGATTCCTTATATCATGTGCACAGAAACATAATAACATGTAACATATTAATAGTAACAAGATAGATATCATATGCGCACAGTAAAAAAAACATCAAACACATCATAACAAATAGACACCATGACTAATGTGGTTCACCCAAGATGGGCTACATCTACAATGACCAACTTCTTATTATATTATTCATAACATGCATTGCAAAATATGCGCACTGTGCTCATACATTATGTCTCAGAGATACAAAATGCCCTTTTTTGTTCTCTTATTCACCTACTCACTATCTATCTCCATATACCTCTATCTCTATGTCGCTCTCTCACCCTTTCTATAAAAAAACCCTTACATATTTATACAATTACAATGGGACTTAGCCCATATTGATGGACCCAAAATGCCTAATGACTTCCAACGATCTTTTTTTTTTTTCACATACTAATACATGCATGTGAAAGTGCACAAACTATCTTTCCTTCTTTTGCACGCGCTGATGTCGCTCTGTTCGTGCAGTTTTTGTTGGGTATGTGTTATATTCTTTGCATGTGTGTGTGTGTGGGTGCGTCAAATACGACAACTGTGTCTGTTCGTGCAGTTTTTGCTATTTTTAGCAGATTTTGATATTTTTAGCGGTTTTGTAAATTAATCTCGGATTAAGGGATTAGGGTTTTGGTATCTACGAAATACCTAAAAACATTGTATATATTGTATGGTGAATGATGAAATTCAATATAATGAATATAATAAAGGTTTTCCCGGTTGAGGGTTTTCGGTATAAAATCTCTGTGTACTCTGTTCTGTGTATGAGCCATTGATTAATTTCTGTATTGCTTAAGAATCTATATGCATTGCTTTACTTCACAGGTTTAAAACTTACATGTGGTATCAGAGCTCATTTTTGGCTTCAGAGGGACGCCTTTGTTGTTGAGGGTTTGGCTTGGTCTTGATAGATCAAGTTTATCTTGGGTCTATGATAAACCTGGGTTTAGTGGGAGCTTTTGCAGTGGAGATTCAAGTAAAGAAAGAGGAATGGCGAGCTCATCTAGAATCGAGATAGAGAAGTTCAACGGTAAAAAATTTGAGCTGTGGAAGCTCAATATGGAGAACCTTCTTGTAGACAAAGAACAATGGATCGCTGTGGATCCTGGTACACAACCTACTGGTACACCGTCTACAAGCACATAGGCTACTGGTACACAACCTACCAGTACACAAACTACTAGTACACCAGCTACTGGTATTGTAGTGTCCCCAAGGTCGAGCCCCGTTGTAAACCAAGTTCTGAAAGGAATTGTGATTATGTTTTATAGGCTGGTGAGCCAAGTTCTTATAAGTTGGAGACTTATGTGTTTGTTAGGCCAGGGAGCCTAAGTGTTGAAGGCTAGGAGCCTGCTGTTGTACTTGTATGTATGCAGAACATTTAATAAAATATAAACACAGCCAGGTGCAGACCGACCACGATGAATGAGTGAAGGGGGACTAAGCATCCACAGAGTGGGCAAGGAATTAGGGGCTGGAAGGTGGGAAAGGGGCTAAGTGTTGAGCCTGGGGGCTAAGCCTAGGGGGCTTAAGCCTGGGAATAATATTTTAATATTATTCCAAAAAGACATGTGCATTTGGTGTTTTATCCTAAGTTTTGGCAAGGGAGGATGTACAAGGGTGATGCGTGCTGGTGGAACGCATGCAGTTCCATGGGTGACAAGTGTCAACTCTAACACATGCGAATAAACGGCCAGGATGAGCCATGAGAAAGGTTCCTCCTCCTCCTCCTCCATTCGACCCTCGGACTGCTAGAAGGGAACTAGTCTGACTCCTGCAGAGAAACCCTTGTGCATCCTCTGAACCGAAAGGGCGTGTATCTGTGTTTGTTCCAGGATAGCCGGTACATCCCTTGTCTGAACAGTTCGAACTTGCGTTGACCCCTGCGTGGATTGTTTGTCATGCATCCCCGAAAACCAGAGCGTGAGTCTATCCTGTGTTGGCGGATTGGGAAATAATAAGTGACTTGCCATTGTTGAACCTTTTGGAAAGCCCGTGTCTGTTTTCCCCGTGGGTTGTTGTGACCACGTAGTGCTGGACTGTGTGGGGTCTTGTTGGCCAGTGGTGCAATGCTCTCTCCAGGTGAGAGAGGTGATTGAGGTTGGTAGAACAGGTTGTTGGCCTATGATTGATTCTCTCCAAGCGAGAGAGTGCACGGAGGAAGGAGAGGACTCCTGGAAGGAACCCTGTAGCTGCCACAGAGCCCGGAGACTTCCGTTCCGGCCTGTTCCTGTAACCCAAGGCAAGGGAGATTAGCAGCCGAAGGACTGTCCAGGTGACAGAGAAGGTGTATACTGCTGGGGTGGAACAGGCATGTGGGGAATGAGGGTCTGTGGGCAGTGAGCATGGGAGGTTCCTTAGAGAGAATTCCTTCCTTGTGGTTGTGTGTTGTTTTCCCTGTAACCTCAGCATAGCCTAGATTTCCTTGCCTTGGGGTGGAGCTTAGTCCCAGCTCGGGGGTGACCCACTACTGAGCTGATGAGCAGTGTGGTCTAAGGCTGGGAGGTTCGTGGAAGGCCTGCACTTGGTTGGTGGAATCTACCATTGATAAAGATAAGTATCTGATTATGCTTTAATCATGTTTTGCATGACCATGCTGCTTATGTATCATGTTTTCCGCTGTGTATATGAATTAATATGAAAAGCTAATTGCTTGCTGATTATGGCAGTAATTCATATGAATACTCTGTGTTGAATGTGTTTATTGTTTAAATGCATGTGGATTAAAAAACTTCTGTATGAGTTATGTACAAAGTGGTGTTATAGTCTTCTTTTAAGAGTGATTAAACCTTAGTAGCAGAAAAGTTGTGCTACAGTTTGGTATCAGAGCCAAGGTTTCRACACTGAGCCTAGATGGGCCAGTGGAGCGGTCTTTGGACCGAGAATGCGAGGGGAAATTGGGTCTGGAAGGCCAATTTCATACCCTCGTTTGCTCCAAAATGTCAAGGAGTTACTTGATGAGTTTTAAAGCTTAGGAGGTATAGCGGCGTTATGAAACCGCAGCCAGTGTGGTATAAGTCCATAGGGAGAGAGAACTCCACACCAGAAGTGTAGGAGCTTTAGGATCTATTTGGGAGGGAAGGTGAGCCCTCGTGACCATTAGATCTGGAAAGTGTGCACAGGGTTTAAAGCCCTTTGGATATTGCACAAGAGTGTGGAAATCATGATATGTGAAATCTCGAATTAATCAGGACCGTCCATCTCGAAGGGATAGGTGGCGATAATAAATATCCCGTCGGCATTTCGCATGTCAAAATATCGGGATATTGTCATTCATGAAATCGGGAGTCACGATGACAGGAGGTCGGGAATTTTCATGGTAAAAGTCTCGGGAACGATCCGAGCCATCCATTTGTGAGGACACGTGGCATAGATCGAGCGACCCATCGATATATCGGCTACCGGGGTTTTGAGTTGACATAGAACTTTGTCATCAGGGAATCGCAAGTTGTGAAATTCCTAGATTGGATCTGAGCCGTCCGTTAGTTGGGACACGTGGGCGAGATTGGGAGCCCATCGGCATATCGGGGTTTGGCATTTCGCGAATCCTAAAGACAAGGCATCCGGAGCATTTGAAATTGCGATACGCAAAATAGTGAGAAGCGGCGAGGACCGTCCATTCTTGGGGATGCATGGCCGATATCGAGGCATTCAGGAAAGTTCCGGAAGGAGAGTCATCCATCGGGAAATCGGGGTTCGGGGAATCGTGAATCCTGAAGACATATGTGTTTCGGCATTGGAAAGTCCGAAACCCCAATAAGAGGTATGACTGTGGTCATATAAGGGGAGGTCGTGTGAACCACGAGTCTAGCCCGGAGGGCTAACGAGAGTTAGAGTGCACTGGCGTTTGGAAGCCCAAAACCTCGAAAGGATCTGGACCATTAGATCTAGCTCGTCGAGGATCGTTGGATCACGTATAAGAAACCGTGTATCGGATTTTGGGGATAGGAGTGATGATAGGTTGGGAGTCACTGCATAATGAAGTCCTGGGTACCGAAAACCTGAAAGTCCCAAAAACTGAAGTTTCAATTAGAAAAAAAAAACAAAAAAAAAAAACCCAAAAGTGCAGAGCTGAACGAGAGCTCAGAAAACCCATTGGAATCGAAATGTCTTTTGTTCTTGTTTGTATTAGTCATAAATGTTGTGGATTGTTCGTGAAGTTTTGATGGCCTGACAAACTTCGAATTTAATTGCACAGTGCGTGTGCAGATTTCAACGGAGGTCAGGACTCCAGTTAACCAACGCCGAGTATGGAGTGGGGAAAAGTGCAGATTGCCACTGAAATAGAAGATGAACAGGAAGGAAAGCAAGTCTAAAATCCTCGTGGACTGAAACCCTGAAACCCGAAGTCTCGAAATCTCTGAAGACAGAAGAATCATAGCGGATTTTAAGGATGACAACTATGTTGTGGGCCCGGGGAATAAGGAAACGAAATTTCGAAATTCGGGAATTGAAATGATAAAAGGTTGGGAGTCACTGCAAAATGAACTCCTTGGTGCCGAAAACCCGAAGTCCCGGGTACTGAAAACCCGAAGGCTGAAAATCCCGAAAAGCCAAAAATGAAAGTTTCAAAAACCCAAAAATTGTAGAGCTGAGCAGAGCTCGAAAAAGTCGTGAAATTGAAACATTTTCTTAACATCGATTGTTATGAAAGATGAGGAATTGTCAAGAAACAAAGGCTTGACAAATTCTAATCATCTGCACATTTGTATTGCAGAAGGTTGACGAGTGCCAGAACTAATTTGAATTGCCACAAAGTGAAAAGAAATGGAAGAGACACATAATTCTTCCAATTCAGAAAATGAAGCTCAGAAGAAATAGCGTGGAACTTTTGGTATGAAGAGTGCGCATATCCAACGCAAAGAGTACTTATAGAGGGAACTTGTTTTAAGTTCGAAAGACTCCAGGAGACGAGCGTAGAGGGTGCCAGGAGGACACCAGAAAGTCTTTTGGAAAACACTCAAGGGTCAAGTCCCTTTGAGACTGATTAAGTTAAAAGCTCTGGGAGAAACAGAGCAAGTTCACACGCCGAGCGCAAGTGCGCGGTAAGGTGAAGTTAAAATTTCACTAACCGAAGCTCGGAAGGGAAAACACCATTGAAGCCTTCGAATTATTCGAAATCCTTCAAGTTAGGAAGGAAGTCAATTCTAGAAGAATTGATGCCAAGATATTTGGAAAGAAGTCATTTAGAATTTGAACGAACGGTCATAATTCTCCGTGGAGAAATCGCGAAATCGTGGGGGATCGTAAGATAGCCAGAAGTTGGAAGGTGGTTAGTGGATGGAGAAACTCACCACTCTAGGATCCAGAATAAAGTGGGTCATTAATCGTGGTTGGTTTGAGCCATTGGATCATTTCGTAAATTCAGGGATCGTGAACTTGGAGCGTAGGCCAAATTCTTGGTCACTCCAAGTTCCGAATCGCGAAAAGAGATTAACAAGGATAGAATCGGACGGTGGAGTGCTTCCAGGAAGAAGTGCCAAAAACCCGTGGGCCGTCGGATCCAGCCAAATGCGAGGAAGATAACGCTAAGAGTTATTCAATACTCAAAGTCTCACGGGAGGTATTGAACCGTCAATTTCAGGGAAGATCGAACCGTTGATTCCTTTCATCGGGAATTCGGAGAACCGAAATTTGGGAGAACAGAGGAAGTTTTTCTCAAAAATCCTGAAACGCAAACTTACGATTCGTGAGGAAAGATCTATACCATTGAATCACAGTGAGTGTCAGCCGTTGATCTGACACACTTGAATTTCATGAAGATGGAAGTTGAAAGAGGGAAGAGAACTGCTTTCTAATTTCACGAACCGTGAAGTCCCGATTCA
>JASDQU010010737.1:160277-178023 GCA_032191745.1 Picea mariana
GTGGAGAAATCGCGAAATCGTGGGGGATCGTAAGATAGCCAGAAGTTGGAAGGTGGTTAGTGGATGGAGAAACTCACCACTCTAGGATCCAGAATAAAGTGGGTCATTAATCGTGGTTGGTTTGAGCCATTGGATCATTTCGTAAATTCAGGGATCGTGAACTTGGAGCGTAGGCCAAATTCTTGGTCACTCCAAGTTCCGAATCGCGAAAAGAGATTAACAAGGATAGAATCGGACGGTGGAGTGCTTCCAGGAAGAAGTGCCAAAAACCCGTGGGCCGTCGGATCCAGCCAAATGCGAGGAAGATAACGCTAAGAGTTATTCAATACTCAAAGTCTCACGGGAGGTATTGAACCGTCAATTTCAGGGAAGATCGAACCGTTGATTCCTTTCATCGGGAATTCGGAGAACCGAAATTTGGGAGAACAGAGGAAGTTTTTCTCAAAAATCCTGAAACGCAAACTTACGATTCGTGAGGAAAGATCTATACCATTGAATCACAGTGAGTGTCAGCCGTTGATCTGACACACTTGAATTTCATGAAGATGGAAGTTGAAAGAGGGAAGAGAACTGCTTTCTAATTTCACGAACCGTGAAGTCCCGATTCATGAGAAAAAGGATCCACACCGTTGGATTACGAGGAGCTTTGAGTTGTTGGATCTGACTCACATAGATTTCGAAAAACTAGAGACCAGAAGAAAAGTAGGGGAAACTTTTTTTCGAAACCCCGAATCGTGAATTGTCGATTCACGAGGAATTGACCGGGACCGTCGAACCCGGAAAGCTGTGGACCTTTGATTTGAGGCAATAGGGGTTCGGGAGTTCGGACCTCGGGAGAAAGGAGGAGAGCTAATCCTCGAATTTTGCTAGAGGTCACACCGGTGGAAGTTAAAGGAAGAGCTAGGACGTGCTAGACTCTTGTTTCAGATTTCGGGGATAGAGAGAGTCGAGGGTGACTCATATCGAAACACCTGTTACGCGAAATCCTGAAACGCCTTTTGGATAGGCGCATGGTCATAGCCAGTGGCCATGTAGGAGAAACTTGTAGGAATCCTGGAATAATTGAATGCTTCTGGGATCCGCAAGAAAAAGGGTTATAGGGAGAAAGAAGTTGCTGCAATTTGTGGCAGCAAGTATGTTATGGCTTGTTTGGCCAGCCCAAGGAAAGAATGCTTGCATGTCGCCGGTGTTGTTGGTAATTTTGCTACCTCATGAAGGAAGAAACAGAGAGTTGAAGAGCTGGTTATAAGTCTGATAAAAGAAGCATGAAAGCTTCTGCTGCTATCAGATATTCAGGTAGTATAATTTTTAATGGTAGTCATACAGGTATGTTTTTTATCACTCTTTTTGCATAATTGTTGAAAGGAAATTATGGTAAGAATTTCCTCAGCCATAGCTATGTTATTAAATCACATGATTATATTATTTGAATGCATACTACCGGATGTGGTAAAGGTTGTAGGCCTGTGTTAATTCAAAGATTTTTAGCTTCTGAATGCACACATTGACATAGTAGAATGTCATGTTAATTTGGTTATGGGGTAATAACCAAACAATTAAAAGATAAGAACTTGTTACAAGAATGAATGCAAGAAAGCTAGTCATGTATGAGACCAGGACATGGTTGGATATGGCAAGGTACATATATGGAAATATTATGAGCCACACCAGGTACCAGAAGCTTCCTAATTTTAAATAAACTTGGGCTGCAACCTTTTTGCTAACACTAATGAATACCGCAGAATTATATTCTTGGTGTAGTGTTTGGGTCGGAAAGGAAGGCATCCAATTAATTGGAAAGATAATAGGAAGTGTATGGAGAATGTGGCAACACATTGGCCAGAATTCCAACCCATGGATGGTGAGATACATGATTGAGATAGAGAGCATTATGCAATTCAATGCAAGGTGCACTGAATAAGAATGCATTGAGAATCACACTCATGCATAATAAGTGATATAATTGCATACTAAGTGTAATGGTTGAATATGTTTGGTAAGTACATGCATATATATTATTGCATGGAAATAATTATGTTGATGGCTGAAATGTTGCTAACCCCTGAAATTGAGAACATTTCAGGAACTGTTAAACACTGCAATAGGAAAGTTACAAGCCAGGTAGTCACAAGAATGGAGACTACATAAAATTTTGTGTTCAGAAAATTGAAATAATGAACTTACTGTTGTTGAATGTGGACATGCATATGCATAGAATGATGAGTCATTCTGTTGGTCAAGTTGTTTGGTAATTGTGATTGAATTGCCAGGTGCAGAAATTCTAAGATTATTGCATAAGATGTTGTACATACTGAATTATGATGTACAGAAAATACCGACAATTTGTTGGCAGTATGCAAAATGAAGTCCTGTAGGAAAATTGTAGGCAGATTTGTGCCTGTGGAAAAATCACAAGGATGACTGCATTCATAATGTGGCAACAACCAAGATCAATCATGAAATAGGATGTCATGTTTTGGGAATAAAAGTTGAATTTCCTTTCAAATTAATTGGAATTCCTAAATGAATTCTTGTATGTTCTCTCATGATAACTCCATGTGGTTGATGCAGATGAGATGATGTTGATAAAAGTTAAAATGTTGGCTACAAAGAGTATCTCAGGAAGATGCTACTTGGAAACCTTTGAGGGCAGTTGGAACTCCTGGAGCCACGGTGCTCTAAGACTTCCGGTCCGGCCTGTTGCCAAGCCCAAGGAAGAGAGGTGTAGCATCGATGGACTGTGCTTGTGAAGGTGTATACTCCCGGGTGGACAGGCATGTGGGGAATGAGAGACCGTTGGTTGGAGTACTGCTGAGGTTTGAATGGTTGGAGTGCTATTGAGGTCTGGTACCTTGGCCTAGGCCATGTGGATAAGGATTGTGGACCATGGCTATCTTGGGAAGACATTGCCCGATGGAGTCATAGCTCTGCTCCGGGGTGGAAGGTCTCTCAATCAAAAGATAAGTACAATTCTCTATTTATTCTATGTTGTGTATGTTGTATACATTTTTAATGTTATTGAATTTGTTTGTATATACATACATATACATTGCATATATGGTTGCATTACTGCATCCATGACTGTACCTAAGGTGTCTCATATTTCATTACTTAAGAAATATATATACCTGATGCTAATCATATTATCGATTAGATTGTGATTTAGGTGGAACCAAAATGTGTCCTGCAAGTGCATCATGTGCGCATATTGGACAGGAAAAGCAAACAGCTCCAGAATCGAGCTATAGAGCTTGTAAAAGTCCAGTGGACCTGGTACGGTCCTGAGGACGGGACATGGGAGCATGCAGATGTTATGCGGGCAGAGTACCCACATCTTTTTAAAGATTTTGAAAGGCTTGCAGAGACAGTGTAAGTTGCACTGAGGACATTGCAAAAATAAGGGGAGGGGGATTGTAGTGTCCCCAAGGCCGAGCCCCGTTGTAAACCAAGTTCTGAAAGGAATTGTGATTATGTTTTATAGGCTGGTGAGACAAGTTCTTATAAGCTAGAGACTTATGTGTTTTTTAGGCCAGGGAGCCTAAGTTTTGAAGGCCAGGAGCCTGCTGTTGTACTTGTATGTATGCAGAACATTTAATAAAATATAAACACCGCCAGGTGCAGACCGACCACGATGAATGAGTGAAAGGGGACTAAGCATCCACAGAGTGGGAAAGGAATTAGGGGCTGGAAGGTGGGAAAGGGGCTAAGTGTTGAGCCTGGGGGCTAAGCCTAGGGGGATTAAGCCTAGGGGGCTTAAGCCTGGGAATAATATTTTAATATTATTCCAAAAAGACATGTGCATTTGGTGTTTTATCCTAAGTTTTGACAAGGGAGGACATACAAGGGTGATGCGTGCTGGTGGAACGCATGCAGTGCCATGGGTGACAAGTGTCAACCCTGACGCATGCGAATAAACAGCCAGGGTGAGCTGTGAGAAAGGTTCCTCCTCCTCCTCCTCCTCCATTCGACCCTCGGACTGCCAGAAGGGAACTGGTCTGACTCCTGCAGAGAAACCCTTGTGCATCCTCTGAACCGAAAGGGCATGTATCTGTGTTTGTTCCAGGATAGATGGTACATCCCCTATATGAACAGTTCGAACCTGCGTTGACCCCTGCATGGATTGTTTGTCACGCATCCCCGACAACCAGAGCGTGAGTCTATCCTGTGTTGGCGGATTGGGAAATAAGAAGTGACCTGCCATTGTTGAACCTGTTGGAAAGCCCGTGTCTGTTTTCCTCGTGGGTTGTTGTGACCACGCAGTGCTGGACTGTGTGGGGTCTTGTTGGCCAGTGGTGTAACGCTCTCTCTAGGTGAGAGAGGTGTTTGAGGTTGGTAGAACAGGTTGTTGGCCTGTGAGCGATTCTCTCTAGGCGAGAGAGTGCGCGGAGGAAGGAGAGGACTCCTGGAAGGAACCCTGTAGCTGCCACAGAGCCTGGAGACTTCTAGCCCGACCTATTCCTGTAACCCAAGGCAAGGGATATTAGAAACCGAAGGACTGTCCAGGTGACATAGAAGGTGTATACTCCTGGGGTGGAACAGGCATGTGGGGAATGAGGGTCTGTGGGCAGTGAGCGTGGGAGGTTCCTTGGAGAGAATTCCTTCCTTGTGGTTGTGTGTTGTTTTCCCTGTAACCTCAGCCTAGCCTAGATTTCCTTGCCTTGGGGTGGAGCTTAGTCCCAGCTCGGGGGTGACCCACAACTGAGCTGATGAGCAGTGTGGTCTAAGGCTGGGAGGTTCGTGGAAGGCCTGCACTTGGTTGGTGGAATCTACCATTGATAAAGATAAGTATCTGATTATGATTTAATCATGTTTTGCATGACCGTGCTGCTTATGTATCATGTTTTCCACTGTGTATATGAATTAATATGAAAAGCTAATTGCTTGCTGATTATGGCAGTAATTCATATGAATACTCTGTGTTGAACATGTTTACTGTTTAAATGCATGTGGATTAAATAACTTCTGTATGAGTTATATACAAAGTGGTGTTATAGTCTTCTTTTAAGAGCGATTAAACCTTAGTAGCAAAAAAGTTGTGCTACAGGTATGTCGAAGGAATATTGGGACAAGTTGGACAGAAGAGAAAGGAGTGCTATTCGACTCTGCCTAGTAGATTCGGTGTTGTTGAATGTCTCGGGAGAATCTATAGCCAAGGAACTATGGGATAAGTTAGAGAATTTGTATCAATCAAAGTCTTTGGTAAACAAGTTGTTTCTTCGAAAGAAGCTGTATCATCTTAGGATGGAAGATGGAGATTCTGTGACAGAACATCTAAATGCCTTTAATACTCTGGTAAGTCAACTTGGATATGTTAATATTACGATTGCAGAAGAAGATACGTGTATTACTTTGTTATGTTCTTTGCCAGACTCTTGGGATAATCTGGTTGTAGCAATAGGTAGTACCACTCAATCTACATTGAAGTATGAGGATGTAGTTGCATCCTTGTTATCTAAAGAGATGAGGCAAAAAAACATGGATGGTCACAACACAGATGCTTTATTTGTAAGAGGGCGTACCCAAGACAGGAACCCTGGTAAGCCTTCGAGATGGAGATCTAAATCTACAGGTAGATCTAAGTCTCCAGGAAAACCTTTGAGGAAATGCTGGAAGTGTGGTAAAACAAGGCATTATAAGAAAGATTGCAAGTCTAAGAAGGTTGAAAAACCAAAGGGATCTGATAGTACCTCTTCCATAGAGGAGAAAACCTCCACTGAAGAAGGATGTGATGTTTACCTAGCATCTACAAGTACACATGCAGACCATGATGTATGGTTGATCGACTTAGGTGTGTCATACCATATGACTCCTCACAGGGAGTGGTTCTCTGAATATGAAAAATATGATGGTGGTGATGTATTCCTAGGAGATGACTCGACATCAAAAATCTTGGGACGTGGAAGGGTTAAGTTGCTGCTAAACGATGGAAGGATTAGAACTCTCCCTGGGGTTCTACACATTCCAAAACTAGCTAGGAGCCTAATATCTGTAAGCAAGTTGGGTGATGCAGGAGTGAAAACTGTATTTGAAAAGAACACTTGCAAGATGGTATGAGGAGAAATGGTGTTGATGAGGGGATTTCGTTGTGGAACTCTGTACAAGTTGTTGGGAAGAACTTATACTAATGGGTGTAACAGTTCTGTTGTCCTTGAGAAGAAAAATGAAGGAGACAAGACCAATACTATCCCATAAAAGAAGACCATGTTGTGGCATCAAAGACTGGGGCATATTGGAGAAAAGGGCCTTCGAACACTACACGATAAAGGTATGGTTGAAGGTATGTCTAATTGCACTTTGGATTTTGATTTCTGTGAAAATTGCATATATGGTAAACATAATCGAGTAAGATTCCCATCTGATGCTACAAGAGCAAAGGGGATCTTAGAGTTGATACACAGTGATGTGTTTGGAAATGTTCCTATTCCATCCCTAGGTAAATCTGTGTATTATGTTTTATTCATAGATGATTTTTCAAGGAACACATGGATTTATTTTCTTAGAAAGAAATCTGAGGTATTTGATAAATTTAAAGAGTTTAAGGCTCTGGTAGAAAATCATACAGAGAAGAAAATAAAGGTATTGAGAACAGATAATGGTGGAGAATTCTGCGGAAATGAAATCGAAGAATTCTGTAAGAAGTGTGGTATAGCAAGGCAAAAGACTACTCCATGCACTCCTCAGCAGAATGGAGTTGCAGAAAGGATGAACATGACACTTATGGAAAAAGCAAGGAGCATGCTCAGCGGTGCCAGGTTAGGACAAGAATTCTGGGCAGAGGCAATGGGTACATCATGTTACCTAGTCAATCGATCACCTTCATCAGTGTTGGATGATAAAACTCCACATGAGGTATGGTCTGGAAAGAAACCCTCTCTTCAACATCTTAGAGTGTTTGGTTGTGATGCTTATGTACATGTTCCAAAGGAAAATAGGAGTAAGCTGGATAATAAAACTGAAAAGTGTATCTTTATTGGTTATAAAGATGGTGCGAAAGGTTATAAGCTTTGGAACCTAGAAACCAAGAAAACTGTTTACAGTCAAGATGTTGTTTTCAGAGAGGTAAAAGATGTGTCCAAATAGGAATTCCCACCAATGCAAGACGAACCTGAGAAAATAGAGCTTGAGTTGGATAATGCAAAATCTAAATCATTTGAAGAAGAGGAAGCAGAAGAAGAAGAAGAAGAACCTCATGCCCAATATTGAGGAGATTAGTGAGAGATAGAAGGCAACCAGAAAGGTATATCCCACCTGATTTTTGTTCCAATTTTGCTTTATCTATTACTGATGATGATCTCAGAACTGTCAGGGAAGCAGTGAATTTAGAGGATAGTAAACTCTGGAAGAAGGCCATGATTGAAGAAATGGATGCCTTGGATAAGAATGAGGCATGGGATATAGTTGAGTTGCCAGCTGGAAGAAAATCGGTTGGTAGCAAATGGTTGTTCAAATAGAAGTTTAATGCACAAGGTAAAGTGGAGAAATACAAAGCTCGGTTAGTAGCAAAAGGTTATTCCCGGGTAGAGGGAATTGACTTTGGTGAGATTTTTTCTCTTGTTGCTAAGTTAACTTCTATTAGATTTATTTTATCTATTGCTGCTTCTTTTGATCTTGAAGTGGAACAGATGGATGTGAAGACAATATTCCTACATGGGGATCTGGAAGAAGAAATCTACATGAAGCAGCCAGAAGGCTTTGTAGTTAAGGGAAAGAAAGATCTGGTCTGTAAGCTAAAGAAGTCATTATATGGTCTGAAACAATCACCTAGGATGTGGTACCAAAAGTTTGACACATACATCCTTGGATTGGGATTTGTAAGAAGCAGGGCTGATCACTGTGTATATTCCAAGCAGGTTGGTAATCACTTCATTTACGTAGTGTTGTATGTTGATGACATGTTGTTGGTAGGAAATAACATGGTTGTTATCAAGGAGGTGAAATCATAGCTATCCTCCAAATTTGACATGAAGGATATTGGTGCTTCTAACTTCATTCTAGGAATGGAGATTAAAATAGATCGTGCAAACATGAAACTCGGGTTGAATCAAAGAAAATAAGTGGAGACGATATTGCAGAGATTTAATATGCATGGAAGTAAACCAGTCAAGGTTCCTATTCCTATAGGTGTAAAGTTATCTATAGATCAGTGTCCCAAGACAAAGGAAGAAGAAGAGGACATGTCCCATGTTCCATATGCCAGTGCAGTTGGCAGTTTGATGTATGCAATGGTTTGTACTAGACCGAACATTTCACATGCAGTGGGAGTTTTGAGCAGGTATATGTCAAAACCAGGGAAGGAGCATTGGACAATAGTAAAGAGGGTCTTCAGGTATCTTCGTAGCATAACCAATTATGGATTGTGCTACCAAGGAAGACCGGGATTGGACAGAGTGGTGGACATACATGGCTTTGTTGATGCAGACTGGGCTGGAGATCTGTATCACATAAGATCTACAAGTGGGTACGTGTTTAACCTATTTGGAGGAGCAATCAGTTGGATGAGCAAAAGACAGGCTGTAGTGGCACTCTCAACTACAGAAGCTGAATACATGGTAGGCACTCATGTAAGCAAGGAAGCAATACAGTTACAAAGATTGTTTCCAGGTNGGTATCACATAAGATCTACAAGTGGGTACGTGTTTAACCTATTTGGAGGAGCAATCAGTTGGATGAGCAAAAGACAGGCTGTAGTGGCACTCTCAACTACAGAAGCTGAATACATGGTAGGCACTCATGTAAGCAAGGAAGCAATACAGTTACAAAGATTGTTTTCAGGTATTGGGTTGGTACAACAAGCAGTGAGATTAGACTGTGATAGTCAGAGTGAAATATTCCTGGCAAAGAACCCAGCTTATCATTCGAAGACAAAGCATATTGATGTTCAATATCACTTTGTGAGAGACATGGTTGATGAAAAGAAGGTGTTGTTGGAAAAGGTTGACACTTTGAAGAATCTTGCAGATTCATTGCGCCCCGAAAGTTTTTTTTGGGTGATTTTTGCTCTTTTTAGCGGTTTTGTAAATTAATCCCGGATTAAGGGATTAGGGTTTTGGTATCTACGAAATACCTAAAAACATTGTATATATTGTATGGTAAATGGTGAAATTCGATATAATGAATATAAGAAAGGTTTTCCCGGTTGAGGTTTTCCGGTATAAAATCTCTGTGTATTATGTGTATGAGCCATTGATTAATTTCTGTATTGCTTAAGAATCTATATGCATTGCTTTACTTCGCAGGTTTAAAACTTACAGTTTTCTCTTGCACAGTTCCCAAAACTAGTCCCCAAAATATTGTCCCAACACCTTCCTATACTACACTTCTTATATAATTCTTTGAATTCATTTCCATATAACTCTCCACCATTTTCTATCCTCAACACCTTAATTATTTTCTCTGTTTGATTCTCCACAAGAGCCTTAAACTCTTTAAACATGTCAAAGACTTCATATTTCTTTATGAGGAAATATATCAATGTATTCCTCGAGAATTCATCTATAAATGATACATAGTACACAAATTTTCCTAGAGATGGAATCGACACATATCCAAACACATCACTGTGCACCAATTGTAAAATCCCTTCTGCCCTTGTTGCACCAGAGGGGAATCTTACCCGATTCTACTTCCCATATACACAATGTTCATATAAATCAAAATCCAAAGAGCAGTTAGAGATACCTTCAACCATACCTTTACCATGTAGTAGTAAAAATCCCTTCTCTCCGATATGCCCCAGTCTTTGATGCCACAACATAGCCTTTTCTCGAGGGACTATAGGCATTTTTCCTTCTTCAAATCCAATATCAGAAAACATGGAACTATTAGATCCATCACTAATAGTGCTTCCCTGCAGCTTATACAGAGTTCCAATATGAACTCCCTTCAACAACATTATTGCTCCTTGAACCATCCTATAATTTTCTTACTCAAACACTATTTTTACCCCTGCATCATCCATTTTTCTTACAAAAATCAAATTTCTATCCATTCCTATGATGTGCAGAACACCAGGGAGTGTTCTAATCCTTCCATCCATGAGATTCAACTTGAATTTTTCTCATCCTATGATTTTGGTTGTCGAGTCATTTCTTAGGAAATCATCACTCCATCATACCTTTCATATTCACAGAACCCCTCCCTGTGGGGAGTCATATGAAAGGATACACCTGATTCAACCAACCATGCCTCATGATCTGCATGTGTTCTTGAATAAGCCAAGTACAAATACCCTCCTTCTTCCGAGGAGGTTTTTTCTTATGTATAAGGAGCATCTTCAAATCTCTTCCCTCTCTCAAAACTTTTGTATCTACATTGCTTCTTGTAGTGCCCTTCTTTTCCACATCTCCAACATACCTTTACATACTTTTAAGGAGTTTTAGATCTACCCTTAGATTTAAATCTCCCACTTAAGGAATTAGATCTATTTCTTTCCTGGGAGTGTCCTCTTGCAAATAATGCATTTGTGCTCTGTCCTTACATGTTCTTCCTCCTAATCTCCCCTGACAACAAGGATGAGACCACATCATTGAAACTTAAATTAGTTGTATTACTACCTATGGCCACATCTAGACTATCCCATGAGTCTGGTAAATATCACAATAAACTTATACACTTGTCTTCATCAGAAATCTTAATATCAACATATAATAGCCGACTTACCACAGTATTGAAAGCATTCAAATGCTCTGTAACCGACTCTCCATCTTTCTTCCTCAGGTTGTACAACTTCTTTCACAAGAACAATTTGTTTACCAGGGACTTAGACTCATACAAAGTCCCCAACCAATCCCATAATTCGTTGGCTATAGATTCCCTTGACACATTCAGTAATACTGAATCCAAGAGACACAACCAAATTGTGTTCTTTGCCTTCCGATCCAACATTTTCTATTCTTATGCTAGCATTCCTGTAGGTGCAATATCTAGATCCACAATGATCCACTGATCTTTTTCCACCAACAAATCTTCTATCTTGAGCTTTAAAGCTCAAAAATTTTCCCATTAAATTTCTCTATCTCTATTTTTGAACTTCTCACCATTTATTTTCACCTGAAGAATCAATACCGTAGATCTCCCACTATAACAAGGATTATCACAGATCCGAGCCAAATCCATTTATTCACCAATAGATATCATCCTCAAAATATTAAAGGCTTTGTTTTAACCTTATTCTCTTCCATTTAAAATAAAACGATAATAAGAAATCAAAATAAAGTAAAAGAAAATAAAAACTTTTAAAGGGTCATGGAAAATAATTGTATAAGGGAGAAGCATAATATTTTATGAGGGAATACATATATCTTTATTGGGGCCATGGATGCTCATTGGTAGTGGAGCAAGGTTTTTGATATCGAGGTTACTCCACTAGTGATATGGATGCTCGTTGGAAGCAAAGAAACACTATAAGAATGATTGAGTAACTTAGATACCTCTAATACTTCCTAACAACGATGAGTGGTATACATTATTCTCTTTTTCAAGCTTTATTTTTCACCCAAAGGGACTTGTCATTCTATTTGGTCAAATAATTAAGCATTTCATTACAAGGTAAAGATTCACTCCACAATTGATTAGAAGAGAAGCTATGAGTACTTTTTGTTCTAAGTTTTCTTCTATTTTCCACTAAGCTTGAAATTGATTTTTTATTATTTGAGGGCATGTATGTAGAGAAAATGGATTCACCTAGTGAATCACAATTTTGTGAGCCTTCAACACAACCTAAATTTTTTTGCAAATTTTCAGTACCGCATTTTACTTTAGTTTTCTTTATTATTCAAAAATTCGTTTTTTGTTTCTAAGTTTTTACAAATCTTCATAAAAGTAAAGTAAGTTGTTTTTTGTGTCTCTTTTTCCAAAGAAAACCCAAAATTTTCTAAGTAAAAAGAGCCACTTTCCTAAGTCTATTGTTTATTAGTGAACTTTTAAACTTTCTCTAAAGGATAAAGTTTACTWTTTCTCCACTGAAAATTTAAAATACTCACCTCTCCACTCTTTCTATCAGAGTTATATTTGCGCTTCTAGGTTTTTAGAAAGTTTTAAAACTCGTTGATTGTATCACAATGTAAAGTTTAAATTARCACCGACATATTTGATTAATAAAGTTAGATTTTGCACTCATCATCAGAACATCAACTTTTCTTTTTGAGAAAGTGGAAATATTCATGGATGGAAATTTAAAAGTACAGAAATCGAAAAGTTCAAATTTTCCCCAATAAAGGACTATCAGAGTTGAAATCAACTTTGCCTATTTTGAAAGTTGAAATTTCTCTCGATGAATGTTTCAAAAACAACCGATAGCCTTGTTGCTGTGATTTTGAAAATTTTCACATCAAGGCAAAAAAACAAAGTTGTATYAGATTACTTGCATTTGCACGGATTTTGAAAAAGAAAGTTGTTTCAAAAACTYTCTTTTTACGTATTTTAAGATGAATGAATAATCTTGTTACATCAATTTTGAAAAGATTAAAAAAGAATTTAAACATTATTTTTTTCATTTTAAAATGTTACATTGTTAAAAAAATAAATAGAAATGCTTGAAACTGTTTAATTTTGAAATTTTAGATTCTATATAAATTAAGAAATTTAGTATTATGATGTAAAATTTATTTTCTTTTTCTTAGATACATTTTCTCCTAGAAGATCTTCATCTAAAAATTCAAAGAAATCTATGAAGGGGAAACAAATTATGTTTGAAACTGTAGAACATGAATACTAGGGGTATATAGAAATTGAATTAGTTTTAGGAACAATTCACTCCTATCATCCAAATACCTGTATCAAAACTTGAACTAATGAAACCAATCTATAAAGATACAAATGCACACATAGGCCCTCAGATTTATTTTTCAATACAGGAAGAGATTTATAGATTATTGTATGAATACAACCTCAGAGCCATATGATAATAGGGTTTGTATAGAAATTCAATAAAGAGCATGACACTAAGAAAATAATCACCAGTGATGGGTAGAGGATAAAATATTTTTAGGAAAAAATGATGGTTTTTACATAATGAAAAATTTGAGTGACCCTTATATCTACACAATGGATTTGATATACATATTATATGGAGAGCAAAACCATACTCACTTCAAATATGCTTGTCTTCCCTTCACATAAACAATTGTCACTACTGGGAGTGTCTTCAATTGAGTAGCAATTTTGTCACACTCTTTTAATAGAATTATAGAAATGGCACAAAAAGCAAAATCCAAACCTGGAGTAGTTCCTACCTTTTTCATGGCATCCTACCTAAAGGATGTGGTTTTTGAAATTAATATCTTCATTGGAATAAATTGGAGCTGGCATATGTATGAGCTTCCAGTTCATGTTTTTACCCACTGATTTGGAAAAATAAGAATAATAAGAACTATGCCAGAATCTATGACTTCTTTCTGGCACCTCTATATATATTGATATTTTGTAAAGAATTACCTATACTCACGAAATAATTTATGCTATTAATCAAGTATATTTAGAACTAGTACCTTCAAGAGTATTACAAATACCTTAGGATTTATGGTGTAGCTGCAACACCTCACCTCCTACCCAAGTTTATGCCAAATGGACTTATATTAAGTGAAATTTCAAACCAAACCATTTTTCAAGTTTTCATTACCTCTTTAGCCAAAGATGCTAAAAGTAAAACTTTTATTACATATAATTTTCATTTGGCACATTACAGTCTAGCAAATGCAAATCATGCAAGACAAACAACTAGTGCCATGCTCGAATATAGATTTCCCCAAGGCCAATTTAGGATACATGATCCATTTGGCCTAGTCTAAAATCATAGTGATATGGTTTCCCTCACTTGGACCTATAGTCATGAACAATGGGATAGTGAGATCCCATATGAAAGTTCCATTGACTAGGGTGAAGTTCAACTTAGGTTGAATTCCAAAGACTTTTCCTCTTTTTGTAGTATGACATTAGATGATCATACATAGGTTAAGCAAATGCTCATTGAAGCAAAAAGGATGATAAAGGAAGATCAAGGAGGGAAAATAGAAGTGGAAGAATCCAAGCTAAGAGAAGAATACAATTTAAGATTAAAAGTTGAACAAGAAGATATTAAAAGAAGACAACAACCAGAAGAAGAATTAAAAAACAAATTTGAAGAGGAGTTCAAAAAAAAGAAAAAGGAACTTGAGAGAATTGTAACCGAAACAAGAAAGAAAGCTTAGAAGGACTTAGAGAAAAATAAACAATATGAAGCTAAAGATAAAAGGAAAATAGAAGAAGAACAAATATTATTGAGGGAAGATAATAAAAAAGGGGAAAAATTGTTTAGAAGTAATAGAGAATCAAATATTAGAAGAAGAAAATAAAAAGAAAGAACAAGAAAAACTTCAACATGAAGAAATAAACTAAGATAAATATCAAAGGAATCCTACCATTGATGACATAAGAAAAATAGACACCTATCCAAGTAGAGAAAAAAATAGAGAAGTCATTGGAACAACATTCACATCAACAAAAAAAACACCCTCTCCTAGTAGTTTCATAGACTTGACTATAGAAGATGTGATTATTCCTAAGACAAGGATAAGTAAGGGAAAATAAATAGTCATGGAGAAAGTAATTACCCTAGGAATCCTAGAAAATATTCTATCATGGAGATATCAATCAATTCTAGAGCCATTGGAAGATGTTGTAGATTTGTAAATGATTTCTTATAACATGAGAAATAATACTATTGTCAAGAATATCTAGAAGAGGAAGAAACTTGATATGGACACTGCCATCCTATATACCATTAAAGAATATTTAATAGACACTAAGAGAGCAAAAAAAAATTGACATCTTATTTGATGGGTTGTCTATCTGGCATGCTATACTGGACAAAGCTAGATCTAAAGTAGAAGAAATTCAAAAGCCGAGAAAATAAATATCATTACTAGAAAACCAAGTAAAATATTACAAATCTTCACAGGTTTTAGTAACCAATTTTGTGGAAAAATTATTGGAGGAGGATAAAATTAATACTTAGATCGAAATATATCTTATCTCTAAAGTTTTTAATCTACATGGATTAAGCATGTAATTGTCCATTTTGTGCAAAGATAACTTAATTTGGAAATAATAGTAGGGAAAAGTTTAGGATCAAATGAACTTCATAAAGTAAATCTAGAAAAGTAGAGGTCACGAGGAACACAAAATTAGATTGTTGACCAAAAATTAATTACATGAATTAGAAAAATACACTAATTATTGGGGTAGGATTGCCCATGAATCCCATAAAAAATTGAATAAGAATGGCTTGCTTGTATCAAAATATGGGACTTAATTGAGGACAATACATGTTGGGGAATAAAATGGAACACAATATGAAACAAATAACAAATTACTACAAACAATTGAAGAGGGAATTTTTTTTTGAAGAACAGAGGTGGCATCCAAAGACATCCTTACAACACTTAAGCACAACGTATTGTGATCAAAACATCATAGTGCATACTGCACATCTTGATCTGCATGATGTATTGTGCAATCTCAATTCACACTAAGCTTTATGATAATGATCCAAGGGGTCTTATTTTATATTCTAAAGATCTAACTGACTCCCATAGAATCTAGAAAACCTTTTCCAAATATAACCATTGTAACAACCTAAATTTACTGAGCTTCTAAAGTGTTTGTAAAAAATTGTTAAAAATAAAATTTATAATTTTTTTTCTTTATTTTTTTTCTTTTCTTTTTATATTTTTAAATAACATACAATTGAAGAGTCTCATATAGAAGGGAAATGCCTATTACCAACTTATATACATATAATAAAAAGAAGTCAATTATACCATATTACAATCTAAGTTGTTCATTGTTTTGTTGAACAAATATTTTTAAATATCTTAGTCTGTCTGTGTCTTATGAGTTGATGTCATACTTGTTAAAAATAATGAAACTATTTAAACCAAAAAAAGTATTAATACCCAAAATTAAAAACTTGAATACAATAAAAATATTCACTTATGTCTAATTATGCATCAACCATAATATATTAAAAATCCAATGTTCAAATTCACCAATTAATGTGTTAACCTCTATATAATCACTTAGAGTGTATAATATTTATCCTAGAAAATCCCGTAGATCGGTCAATAATAAACCTTAAGCATATCAATTAAACAAATAAAGTACACTCTTTCAAACAAATTCAGATCAATAAAAATGAGGGTATAAATATTAACTAAGAATCAATGCCCAAGATAACGCGTTGAAGGATTTGCTCCAATTATTTGAGAGGGATTCGTAGATTTGTTACAAGGATGTGCACATTCTAAGGAGTGATTGAAGCGTAACTTTAAATCATTATTCAGATGCGAAGCTGGGACACGAGTCAATCATTCCCTACATCCTCTCTGATTGATACCATATTAACATCCAAACCTTAAGAGGACTAGGGAACCACTGCTAGGAAAATTTCTGTGCCTGTACATGATAGTTTGGGAATCTACAAGATAAACCCTACTCTTAATCAGAAACCAAGGGTTCGATGCAAATCCAAAAATTGAGTACCGATTGGTAAATAATTCACAATCGACCATTTTAGAATCCGATCGATCATTAAGAAAGAAGAATCATTTCAAGCTATGCTAGTTTCATCGTAAGCTTAAATTATTATTAATCGCATGGTTCGAATTTTACTGGACTTCAACATAAGATCACAAATTACATGTAAGTTCCTCTTGTATTATTACAAAAGAGAACTACAATATTTCTGAACATTTAATCGTAACTTGTAGTGATTAATGTATTAGATATCCGTTATGAGAGTTTTTATCCTTGTCATTCCAAAGTTTATATATGAGAGAAAATGGAACTTGTTATAAGAAATTCGAAGGTGAACAAATTCCTTCGCTAATACTTAATCATAAATCACATATAATTCAATCTTGTACCAACTATTTCATATTACTAGTAAAAAGTCTCTATCAACCATAATTGAATGTACATAAATCAGAATGTTATATGGAAGTCATAACATTGTTCTTGCATTTCTTTATTGTTAGGACTTTCTCGTACATCGAGAGGATTTCCATTGCAATTTTCTTCCACATCAGGGAAGTAAAGTTTAATTCATTCGAAGATCTAATTTAACCATGACACAACGAGGAATTCAAGTAGTTAAGCACATGATTTGTCAAGACTTCGTATATATATAAATTTCTATACTTGTTCTAAACTAATGCATAAATTATACACAATTCATTCCAATTTCTAGTTGTGATGAACATGAATCCATAAAATAATTATTAATAAGTTATGTAGCAATATGCATAGAATCCAAAAATAATAACCAAATAATTTCCATTCATTACAATATTCATCTACATACAAACATTACAAAATTTAAGTAATACGTCAATCGATCCAGTGTAAAGTCGTTACGAATTTAGTTTGAATAATTTCAATAGCTTAACAAATAATTAACTGTATGTACCATAACCAAAACATAATTGTTGTTGTTGAGCCTTGATTTGGATCCTTCATAGTATTCCTTTCCTTCGCCTAGCTAGCAAAATCCAAGACTTCACCAGTACCTCTCAACATTCACTAGGGGTACTCTTCTTCCCCCATAGCCCCCCGAGCCGCAAAGGGGCCACACACAATGTAACACATCCACTATCATATTTTTAAAAATTTTGGGATTAGTCTCCCATACATAAGAAATCTCCATAACCTCGCATTAGCGAAACGCCAATCCCCGGTTCTATATCGGGATTCGGGGTTTCTAGTATCAAGA
>JASDQU010010737.1:183566-194313 GCA_032191745.1 Picea mariana
CTTGAAAGGTGTTGTATCTCATACCATTGATGTGTATAAATCTTTGGACAAGGTGGACTCTAGGAAAACAATTATGTCATTAAACCATAAAACTCTTGTTCACTCTGTTTTCACACACCAACTGTCATAATAAATTACAGAAAGCGGCCAAGCAGTGATTATACATATTGGCCAAGGTGACTATCAAAAGAAGCTCTAGAACCAAAAGATGAATACATTGAGCCTCCATAACCAACATCAATTTTGGTCAAATTTCCTATTTCATGCATTTTACAACATTTTTGGTGATGGCTATGTTTTGTAAGCCATGATTATCAGTTTGTGTTCTTTCCTTTAATCATTATTATTAAGATTATGAATTTTACAACATTTTTGGACAACTGGTACATTTTTTGGATGTTAAATATTTTGGCAAAAGTGAAAAAGTATGCTACAGGAAAGTTCACAACACCTGGCACTGTGAACTGATAATTTATGACAGTTTGTAAGAAATTAACACACAACAGAGGATTGTTTTGATCATAACTTTTGAATTCCAATATGGGTTCCATTGAAATTTTGTGTGGAGGAAAAACATGATGTTGAATTTCTGACAAAAAATCAACCTGACCTAGTTCGTGTTTTGGGAGAAAAAACAAAATCATCACCTACAGGAAAGTTCGCAACACATGCCCTCTTAGGCGCTGCGAACTCTAACAGTTTGACAAATTCGAGCTATGGGAAGGCTGCCAACTGTCAGGAAAGGTTCGAATGGTCTCCTAGGAGTTATTTGGAGATGAGAGACATGTGTTCCATCTCTAGATCAAGCAACATGACCTGTTTCAAAAGGCATTTATCTCAATAGACAAGATCCCCAAAAATAGGAATTTGTTAGATTTTTGTTGGAATCTTTTGTAACAAGACTCTTAAATGGAGGAGGATCTTATGTAGCTCCTTGGTTTCAACCTCCTTAGGGTAGATATAGATCATTCACTATATATGAAGTGGATTTTGATAAGGAAAGGGTTGGATTCATGAGCCGAGAGAGGAGAGAACTGGAGGAATAGTTTTAGTTGCTCATTTGTAAGCCTGAGGGCCTGTTTGCAATGACATTTTCTGCCATTAAAGATTCATGAGAGCTGTTATTAGATTGTCTTATGTGTTTTTCCATTTCTTTTATATCTTCTTGCTTGAATATATTGCAAGTTTTGAGGATCATAGCTGCCATTGATTGATGGATTCATGAACAATAAAGGATTTGTTGTAGCTTGGCCATTAAATCATTGTTTAATGTTTAATCACTCTTTAACCTGTTTGCAGAAATGATCTCTATACAATGAATGTTATTCCCTTTTTCATATTCACCATGCTTCTATTCATCATTATATATCCCCTTTTTCTGGTATACTGTTTGATTTCCTTTGATTTGTAGGATGTTATGACTCCATGCCCAATGGAATGCATCTGCAAATAGTTTGTTGCCTTCTCCCTTTCTTTTCCAATCTTGATGATCCACCTACTCAAATCATTCAATCCATTTATATTCTAATGGGTACTAGGATTGCACTTACAATAGTCTAAGTGTGAGCTCTAGTGCTAACACTAACAAAAAAGGAGATATCAGGGTGACTATGAGTAAGATAAATAATATTGTCGACTAATTGTCGATAGAGAGTAGCATCGACAACAAGTGTTTGATAGGTTTTATTAAGCTTCACTCTAGACTGAAAGGGAGTGGAACAAGGCTTGCAATAAACCATCTTAAAATGTGTTAACATATCCATTACATATTTAGAATGAGAAATGAAAAAACCATCACACAATGGTAATACTTGAAGACCCAAAAAATAATGCAGAGTGCCAATATCTATCATATCAAAGGCGCCAACAAGTTGTTTCTTCAATCTAAATATGAGAGCAGTATTATTTACAGTAATGATCAATTCATCAACATATACAACAAAAATCAAAGTGTCTCTATTGGAGTGGAGAACATACAGGTTGTGATCATACTCACTCCATTTGAAACCAAGCCGAAGAAAGAAACTATCAATCTTAGCATACTAGGCTCGGGGAGCCTACTTCAAACCATAAAGCGACTTCTTCAGTTGACATACCAAATGGGAATCCGTGACAAAGCCAGGTGGAGTTTCCATGTAAGTTTCTTCAGATAGGTCTCAGTGAAGAAAGGAACTCTTCACATCCATCTGATGAATCTTCCATCCAAAACGAACAACGAGGGAAATAGTTAGTCTAATAGAGTTCATATCTGCAACATGGGAATTTTTTTTAGTGTAGTCGATGCCTTCTTGTTGAGATAAGGCCTTTGCAAAAAGGCATGCTTTATTTCACTCAACAACATTGTCAGAGGTGAATTTAGTCTTGTAGACCCATCAAAACTTCACAATATTCTTTCCATGTGGTTAAGAAACTAAGTCCTAAGTTTTATTCTTCAATAAGGAATTTATTTTAGTCTTCATTGTCTGTTCCCATTTAGATCGACCTTCAACATCTAAGTAGGTAACAATGTTTGATATTTCAAGAACACGAGTCATTGAGGAAATGATGGCATGTTTCTTTTGACTTCGAGTCTATCTTCCACAAGAGGCATCTTCAACATCAAATCTAGTAGCTTCAATTGTCTTGGCAGCCCATCAGAGTAGACAAGAAACATGTGAAATATGGTTCACTTCATTAGGTTATCAAAATTTGGAGGTGCTATAGTCAGGGGACTAGTCGAAATATAACACGTCAGACTGGTCAACTTAGAGATCGACGATCGATTCAAAAAAAGAAAAAGGTTCGATGGACCAATCAAAGGACTGAAGAGGAGATAAGGATAACTAGTGTCCAAGATAACATCAAAAGGAGCATCCTGAAATAATTCATAGGAAGAATTCAACAACTTAACTCCATAAGACATCTCATCAAGCCAAACATTACGTCGGACAATAATTTGTCATCGGTAGGATCAAATAGTCGATAGGATTTTGATTCTTCGGAGTATCCCATCATGATGCAAGCATGAATTTTTTCATCCAACTTATTTCAACAATCATCAGGAATGTGGGCCTAGGAAACACATCCAAACACATGAAGGTGGACAACATAAGGTTTCTTCCTATTAGAACTCTGTAAATTTGTTCGACTGATAAAACAAACGACAGAGGTAACCTACAAACCAACTTTAGAGCTGGGTATTAGCCTGCTCAGCTCATAGAAGGCTCTCTCCTGTCACTTGGTCTTTAACTTATGAGTTTTCTTTAACAATCAATGGCTAGGTTTTGTTTCTTTGAAGGGTTTTTTATATAATTTCACTGGAAAGGAAGGGGAGGGACACCTAAGGCTATAGAGTCAAATTTTTGAAACCAAATGGAAGCAATGACTGGTCGGTAGAACTCTCCATAGGATAAAGGCTAAATGAGGCGATGAATCTGAGTTATAGATTGTAATTTGTAGAGTGTAAGAAGAAAGGAAAAACACATAACTGCATCAGAGCATTAAATAAAATGAATTCTTACTTAGTTAGGAAGAAATTAACAAAGTTTAAATTTCTTCAACCGAGAGCATCACAAGATGAATTCTAGGCCTTTAACTATCCGTTTTAAATAGAATATAGTGAAAATGGAATTTAAGCACACAGGAAATACATACGAAGAAAGAATATGAAACTCAGGCCACCACCATTAGAATCTTTTCATGGAAATTTCAAGACATCTGCATTTGCATTCTATTCAGCTTCAGAAAATTACATTCAGGTTCCAAATAGCTAAAATCGTGCCCTTGCACTTCTGCCAACCTCTAATACATTTGAAACTCCTAATATTTATACAAGTTGAGTTCCTTCGGATTGAAATCGATTACAATGATAAGAAAGAAACATTTCGATTATGAAACCGATTGCAATGATAATAAATAAATCATTTCGAGATCCAGATTCTGTCTCCCTGGCGTTTCGGTCTCTTTCTTCACCACTTGTCCTACTACTGAGGTTATGATGGGATCCACGGTCGTGATAAAAATACTTGGAAGCGAGCAGAAATGGCGTGCAGTTGGTGTACTATTGAGATACAGGTGGAAGATGGTGGTCGCGCCAAGGTTCTAACGGTCCAACGTTCAAATAATAATCTAATAAAATAAATGACTAAAATTCCCTTTTTACTTTTCTATTTTGTGGGGGTGCAAGGAAGTGGTTTTGAGGTAACCCGCCTTTCGTCCCGCAATGCATCTAGTGATTCCACATACCCTAATAGAAAACCATGGTTTAAATTGCGGGACTGCCCTTCGAAATTAAACTTCGCGCAACTTCGCTTCCCGCAATCTCTCTCGAACATTGATCTTGTTGCAATCCGCGGTATGGGTAATCCTGCTATTTTAGTGCAACGCTGAAGTTTATCTGTCTGCCAAATCCATAATCCTTTTAACTAAGTTTAGATATGTCACCAATTTTTGCGTTCGGGAGCTTTGAATTCTAAGCAGGAATAACTCTTGGAGGATGATCTCCCAAATCTGACATGGGGACCTGACGTCATTGTGATGAAGTGTCATGGAAAGAAGGGTGGCACATGTCATGTGGAATTGGATGAATGACGCAACCAAATGACCAGAAATGAGTGCCACGTGTCATGGTTGATGAGTGTGCCCTGTGTATCAACTGATGGTTTCCACGTGCTTCGACACTTCAGGATTCGAGAGTTTTGGATTGTGAAGCATGAAGTTATCCCAGACTAGTACGTGCCTAGTTGACGTGGCAGCCTCTCGTCACTTCAGGACTTTAGGATTTCAATGTTTGAGAGTTGTGGATGTAAGTCATGGAAATCTCCCGAAGTAACTTTTTCCCGGTTGACGTGGCAACCTCTCGTCACTTCGAGACTTCGACACTTCGAGAGTTTTGGATTGTGAAGCATGGATTTATCTCGGAGTAGTACGGGCCTGGTTGATGTGGCAGTCTTTTGTCACTTCGGGACTTCAGGGGTTCTCTTGATGTTAAACCCCGCGTGATTTTGACGCTCCGAATGCACGAAAATCGTTGATCTGGGTGGCCTGCTGGATCTCCACCGTTGCAATTTTAATTTGTTTGATGCTACAATCTGAGCCGGAAATTTATAACCTTTTGAATTATTGCTTTTTCCCACAGAATCTTACTATGCATATAAGGAATTGGTGGACTTGGATGTCTCCTACGCACAGGAAAATATTGGTGGGCCTGGTGCATGCTCTATTTGTGGAAAACAAGATGACAATTAATTCGAACCGAATCATGATATGTGTTTATCCTTCAAAAAAAAAAAAACATAAAAAATATGCGTAAAGAACCAATCAAGCAAGACAACATGAAAAACCAAGTTATTAAACAGATGGGAAACCGACTTTATAAAATTTAAGAGGAAATATTTCATGAAGGTATAGGGAAATGAGAGATGAGAGGTAGGGGTGCAGACCTAAGTTACAATAGATGGGACCAAGGAATTTAGATAAGCATTAAGGCTAGATATAGGTTTGGGATATTTGCCAATTTTGACTCATGGAGGACATGAATATTTTGGTTGATTAGTCGAGTGAAGGATTTAGGTGATGGAAAATGGATGGAGCTAGTGAAAACATTTTAAAATCTGAGTGGAAAGGTATCACAAGGACAAGACGTTTTGGAAAAAATAATACAAATTAGCATGTGATAACATTGGCTCCAACGGGGATGCTATCCTCCCAGTGAGGTAGCAAAGAACTTGTAGACCTAGTGCCTGATCCATTGGGCTGCTCCCAAAACATCTGTGTACCCTTCTCTGACCTGTCACCAGTGTCCACCGAAAACCCAAGTCTGTACACTGATCTCAATTGAAAATTGAACGCTAAATACACTATTACAATCTGTATGTACACATTGCTGAACACCCAAACTGAAAACTGCTTGACCAACAAGCTTATTTACAAAACTTTGTTCACATAACTCCAATTATACTCAGCATAAACTTAGGGCCTTCGCCCTGGGCTTCAATTTTCTGTTGATTTGATTTCAAATGCTACAACTGAAAAACAAAAATGGAAAGGGTGAAAACTTCTTTAAGTGAGATAATGCTTGAGAAACCTGCCATTCACAGGTCCCCCACCAACGAGATCTCCATTATGTTCTTGTAGTAGATAAGCATTATTTCCATGATATGCCACAATTTTGAGAGGTCCCAGCCATAGATGGTCGAATTTTCCATGCTTTCCTCTGTCTTCCTTCATGGCATCCCATTTCAACACCAAATCCCTCACTTTGAAATCATCTTCCTTAGTATGCCTGTCAAAATCCTTTTTAATCATGTCTTGGTGTAGTTGAGAGTTGTTGAAATCTTTTTCTCTTGTTTGCTGGACATTGATTAGTTCATTTGTGCTCCTTTGAGTGGCATATGGCTCAGCATCTTTCTCCTGTAGCAATCTCATCACTGGAAATCCTAATGAAGTAGGAAAAACTGCCTCTATACCATACACAATTTGGAAGGGTGAAGTGGCAATAGACCTTTTAGTAGTGGTCGTGTGAGCCCATAGCGCAAGGATAAGCTTCTTGTTCCACGTCCTTTTGTTATCTTGCAGCAACATTTTGATAATTCTGGTCAAACTCTTATTGGATGACTCAACCAACCCATTACCTTGGGGGTAATAAGCTGTGGAATGGCCAAGAGTTATATTGTAATCACTGCAAAATTTTTCCAGCTTTTTGGACTTGAATGCTTCTGCATTGTCAGTAATGATTTTAATTAGACAACCAAATCTAGACAAAATATTGTTCTCCAAAAACTGAATGATAACAGTATATGTGGCTTGCCTTGTGGGGATTGCTTCAATCCACTTGGTGAAGTAATCTGTGGCTATCAATATCCACTTGTGTTGAGTTGGGGACTCTGAATGAATTTATCCTATGAAATCAGGGCCCCATTGTCTAAAAGGTGCTTCAACAGAGATAGGCTTCAGGGGCAAAGGCTACAATTTTCTCTTTCCATAAAAAATTTGGCATTCATGACAACTTGAAACTTCTTTGTAAACATCAGAAAAAATGCCAGGCCAATAGAACCTAGCCCTCAATATCTTGTGCACAGTAGTTTTCCAATAATGGTGTCCTCCAAAATCACCTTTATGAAACTCTATGATGATTTTTTCTACTTCTTCCTCCAACAAACAACTTAGCAAGATTCCTCCTAGATCCTTCCAATACAAAGATTGATTTAGAATACAAAAATTTGTTGCTTTTAGCTTCAAAAACATGGCCTTGGTTTTTCTCAATTCAGGAGGAGCCTGAAAATTTATGAACACATAAATAATGTCAACATACCATGGGGAGTCAAAGAATTTTTGGGATACCTAAGGGACCTTTTCTTTTTCTGAATCAGCTGTTAAATCAACAATGAAATTAATTCCCAAGAGCTCACAATTTGACTGTGCCATCATCTTTGCAAGTCCTTTCTCCTTGATCAACTTTGTAGGTTTTATCTCAAGGTCATACTCCAACAACACAACTATCCACTTTCCCCTTTTACCCTCAGGATTAGGCCGAGTCAAAATTTCCTTCACAAAACTCTTGGGCACATAAGCAACGGTATGGGAATGAAAGATATAAACTCTAAAATCCTTTAGGGCCTTGACCAGTGCATAAGCCTACTTTTCCATGCTATCATACTTTAATGGAAAATCCCTCAATGACCTGCTATAGTATGCTATAGGCCTCTCAAAATTCTGTTCATATTTTTGTAATAAAACACTAGCGATGGTGTGTTCTGAGGCAAAATAAAATAATATAAAGTCTTTTGAAAAATTGGGACTGGATAACACTGGGGATTTGGTCAATGCCACTTTAATATCTTCAAAATACTTTTTGGCTTCAGGATTCCACTTTATCTCACTTCCTTTCCTGAGCATGTTAGTGATATGCTTTATGATTTCATCCAGGTTAGGGATGAATATTCTCAGAAAATTTACCTTCCCCAGGAAAGATTGTACTTCTTTCTTGCTTCTAGGTGTGCCAATTTTAAGGATTCCTTCAACTCTGCTAGGATCTATCTTTATTCCCTCCTTTGAAATAATGTTACCAAGCAACTTTCCCTCTTCCATGCAAAAATTATACTTCTTGGGGTTCAATGAAATGCCAAACTTCCTACATTTATGAAAATCCCTCCTTAGATGTTTAAGATGTTCTTCATCAGAAACTGAATATACAGTGATATCATCTAAGTAAATAACAATAAATTTATTTTTCTCACCATCAAAGGCTATATCCATAGCCCTTTGGAAAGTTTCTCCTACATTCATGAGCCCAAAAGAAATTTTGGCATACATGAAGGTGCCCCATGGTGTTGTAAAGGATGTCTTTTCCTGATCATCAGGGTCTACCATGATTTGGTTGTACCAAGAGAAGCCATCCAACATTGATATTTTTTGAGAACCAACCACCTTCTGTAGAATATGATCCATCTTGGGCAATGGGTAATTTTCCTTGAGAGATACCCTATTCAGATTCTGAAAGTCCACACATAATCTGATCTCTCCACTTTTCTTCTTGACAGGTACTAGACTTCCCCCAACTTAGAAAATATCAAAGACACTATGATCTTGGCTTCAAACAACTTCTTTATCTCTTTTTCAATTAATGGAAACAACAAAGGGTTAATTCTTCTTAATTTCTGCTTGAAAGGTTTATGATCCTCTTTGATTGGAATCACATGCTGAATCACCTTAGTATCATAAACCTTTAGATCTTCATAAGTCCAGGAAAAAACATTAGGAAATTATTTCATTAAACTGATATACCTTTGATTTACCTCTGGGCTAAGTGTTTTGGATAGATTGATGATCTTGGGATCTTCCTGAGTCCCAATGTTGCAATCTTCAACATCTCCATCATTTGCAGTAATTTTAGGACTCCTCACCACATCATTGTTGTCAGAGAGTTTTTCTAATGGGCCCAGGTCTTTGGGAATGATGTAATTTTTTAGCTGCATTATATCCTTACCAGCAATCTGATTCTTGAAATAGCCATCATTTGCGAACACAATTGCATCTTCTTCTTCACAACAATATTCCTCATTAATATTCAAATTTGCAAATTCACCATCCATCTTAAGGAAACTTTCTATTTGCTTATCATCTTCGAAAACTTGCTAGTACTTAATATTATCAGGCACTGTTGGTCTGTGCTTGACCTCAATCTCATATCCTCTCTTAGGAAAAAATGGAATTTTGAAAACTGAGGTTGAAGTAGGTAGAGCATCAACAATCTACTTCTGACCCCTTGGAATCACTAAGAGACTATGCCTTCAAGGAGATGAAGCACTATATTCCTATATGCTCTTAATATGGGATGGTTTGCTTGATATATACCCTTTACTTGATTTATAATCAACTCAGAATCTCCATGTACAACTATTCTCCTAACACCCATCTCTTTCAAAGTCTTCAATCCCAACACTAATTCCTCATATTCAACCATATTATTTGTGCACTCAAAAGCAAGCTTGTAAGAACAAATTTGTGTGGCCAATCTGGGGGGGTTAATCCACACACTAGCTCCTAGTCCTTCTTTGCTGACATCTCCATCAAAGATCATATTCCACATCTCATTCTATGCATTATTTTTCTGTTCTGAAATTTCCTCAGTTTGCTGATCAGATTTGTCTTTGGCAGTCATATCAGTCTTTGACACCTTATTTTCAAAACTCGAATCATTAAAGAAAATGGAGGAACCATTCCCAGTCTCCACAGAGTATACAAGATGGTTGTTTGGTCGAGCTTTGTTACTGACCATGTACTTGAGCAAAAATTCCCTGTACAACCTCCTATCTTGACCAAAAATAGGGATAGTGGCATATGACATATCCATTTGCAAAGTCCCTTTCAACTTTGCATCCCATGACCTAGATAACAACATGCCAAATTTAGGAGGGATATCAACAACTACCACATCCATGACCATATTTTTTGCTGGAATTTGAGATAAAGATACTACCAGATCTTTGATTAGGCCCAAGCACTTCACCTTCCTTGAATCAAAGGAGAAAAGGTCTTTGTAAGGCCTTGTAATGTCCAGACCCAATTGGTCCATGACCACCTTGGGCATCAGATTATGGGATGCTCCTGAATCCAACATAGCATTATGCAAAGTCATATCATGAATCTTCATACTAACATAGAAAGGAGGGACCTCATCAACATAACTGCTCTCCTCTACACATGGGCCAAACAAGAAGGCAAGATGATCATCTTGTATATTTAAAGTATTCGAAGTTTCTTCCATCTGGAGCATCTTAATGATCTGATTTCTATATTCACTATTCTTTATCATCTCATTGAATGGAAAAAAGATTTTAATTTTGGCCATATCACTTTCAAAGTTAAAGGAAGATGAGGTTTTTTCTACCTCTTTGATGGCTATCTCCTTTCTTGGTTCAGGTACTTTCTTTGGAGGTTCTTCCTTCTTCTTTCCTTTCTCCACAACATCCTTTGCAACTGAGTCCTTTTTAGGATGATTCAAAGAAGGTGTATTATTTTGAGATTCCTTGGTAGGATTTCCCTTTGGAGGATTTGCAGACACGTTTTTGTTTCAGAGGTTATATTGTTTATGGAATTGCATGATGTCATTTTGCAGTCATGTCTGGTAATATTCCTTTTCCACTGACAACCTTTCATCATTCTCCTACATGAATATTTCATTTGCATCCATGAACTGATCATGTTCTTCTTTAGTTAAGAACACCTCTGTTTCATCACCATCACAAAAATGCATATTGTCTTCAAA
>JASDQU010010737.1:194363-208145 GCA_032191745.1 Picea mariana
ACGGCTTTCTATATTGGCAATGGATTAAACGATATGAATCTTATGCAAATCAATAATGATTGTTTTGTATCTCATACGATTTGGTTTACCATTGATTGCATTTATGAAACAGTCTTGTTAAGATTTGATTCGATTTTATGTCAATTGGAAAAACAGAGTATTCTCACCCTGCCCCGATTGCATTCTTTTTGATTTGGTTTAATTTAAGGAATAATTGAATCATTAGTAATTAGTTTTGGATTTGATTTTATTTGATTATATCTAGTCCTATTTGCTATTTTTGACTAGCTACAAAATCAGGTGATTTTGTAGCTAAGTCTGTAAAATCATTTTTTTATTGTTTTCTTAATAAAACATCCTTCTAATTTGATATTTGTGTTCTATTGCATGCAAATTCGAATTGGCAATAGATATCATGAGCAGTTAGGGGATGATCTACATATTTTACTTGCATTTTATTTGCTTAGTTTAGAGGATTTTGGGGATTTTTCCCAGATTATGTAAAACAATTTGATATTATCCACAATGATGTTTTACCTTGTGAGAAACCTATATAAACCTATGGTTTTTGTAATAATGCTCATCCTCAGTTGTGGGAGAACAAGGATATGTAATTCTGATTCAAACTGGAGCAGAATTGATGTTTTGTCATAGCTTTTGCTTTTCAATATATCAACACTTTGTTTCTGGTTTTGTATATCATTTTGTTTATGGTTTAGTATTACTTTGCTATCTAAATCAAATGCAAATGATATAATTTCTTTACTATTATACATATCTTGTTGCTTCCAAATAGATAAAAGACATAACAATTACTGATTCATTTTAGTGAATGATAGCTTTGTCTTCTTCATAAATTGAATTGTTAAATATAAGTTTTCTGCATAATAGGTTTCCCTTATTGCATAGATTTATAATCAGAAGATTGTTATGATTTTCTTTTATGTCTTGTTTGTCCTGTATAACACTTCAAGAAGCAGCATAGCTGATCGTTTTCGAGGAGCTTAAGGACTAAACGGTGTGAATTTCTTCCTCTAATCAGCTTAAGAAGTTATCATACGCAGGGCAGACTTGGAGCGTTTCCAGGTCAACTAGTTTTGTGTTTACTGTTTTCATTAAGTAGTTTAATTTAGATATAATTGTAATTAGATTTATATTAGATTGTTTTATTTCAGTAAGTTATATTAGATTGTTTAATTTCAGTAGTTTATTTCTTTTTCATAAAATACAAAATCAAAAAACATACTTGGCTGTCTTAGGGCAGTGATCAATTGAGTTTTGCAGGTTTTAATCAAATCTGTAGGTTGTCTATAATGTGTATTTGTGAATAAGTGATTTTGCAGCTGATAATTAGATAGTTGATTTGAGTTATTACAAGAGTTAATTAGTAGTTTATATATAATAGTCAGAACATTTGTATTTAGTTTTAGTTTATTTAGTAGTTTGTTTTAATTAGATTAGTATATTAGCTCCTTTCCTTGTTTTATTAGTTTCTAGTTTCCTTTATTTTAGTTAGTTTATTGTATTTAGTTATAGTTTAATTTGTTCATTAGTTTAGCTAGATTACTTAGCTCAAATCAATTCTCTCTTTGGTTTTCATTGAAGACCTTAGAGCGGCCAATGGAGCCGTTAAACTCGTCAGGGTGGTCCATTCCAAACGGCCTGGGTTATTTAGACAACCCCGGACCGGTTCCACTCTCCCAGTTGACGGACGGTCATTTTCACCCGTCAACACCAAGATAACATCAAAAGGAGCATATTGAAATAATTCATAGGAAGAATTCAACAACTTAACTCCATAAGACGTCTCATCAAGCCAAACATTACGTCGGACAATAATTTGTCGTCGGTAGGATCAAATAGTCGATAGGATTTCGATTCTTCGGAGTATCCCATCATGATGCAAGCATGAATTTTTGCATCCAACTTATTTCAACAATCATCAGGAATGTGGGCCTAGGAAACACATCCAAACACATGAAGGTGGACAACATAAGGTTTCTTCCTATTAGAACTTTGTAAATTTGTTCGACTGATAAAACAAACGACAGAGGTAACCTACAAACCAACTTTAGAGCTGGGTATTAGCCTGCTCAGCTCATAGAAGGCTCTCTCCTGTCACTTGGTCTTTAACTTATGAGTTTTCTTTAACAATCAATGGCTAGGTTTTGTTTCTTTGAAGGGTTTTTTATATAATTTCGCTGGCAAGGAAGGGGAGGGACACCTAAGGCTATGGAGTCAAATTTTTGAAAACAAATGGAAGCAATGACTGGTCGATAGAACTCTCCATAGGATAAAGGCTAAATGAGACGATGAATCTGAGTTATAAATTGTAATTTGCAGAGTGTAAGAAGAAAGGAAAAACACATAACTGCATCAGAGCATTAAATAAAATGAATTCTGACTTAGTTAGGAAGAAATTAACAAAGTTTAAATTTCTTCAACCGAGAGCATCACAAGATGAATTCTAGGCCTTTAACTATCCATTTTAAATAGAATATAGTGAAAATGGAATTTAAGCACACAGGAAATACATACGAAGAAAGAATATGAAACTCAGGCCACCACCATTAGAATATTTTCATGGAAATTTCAAGACATCTGCATCTGCATTCTATTCAGCTTCAGAAAATTACATTCATGTTCCAAATAGCTAAAATTGTGCTCTTGCACTTCTGCCAACCTCTAATACATTTGAAACTCCTAATATTTATACATGTTGAGTTCCTTCGGATTGAAATCGATTACAATGATAAGAAAGAAACATTTCGATTATGAAACCGATTGCAATGATAATAAATAAATCATTTCGAGATCCAGATTCTGTCTCCCTGGCGTTTTGGTCTCTTTCTTCACCGCTTGTCCTACTACTGAGGTTATGATGGGATCCATGATCGTGATAAAAATACTTGGAA
This sequence comes from Picea mariana, assembly GCA_032191745.1. NCBI lineage: Eukaryota > Viridiplantae > Streptophyta > Pinopsida > Pinales > Pinaceae > Picea > Picea mariana. Next base: position 197,279 of record JASDQU010010737.1, read on the forward strand.
GCGAGCAGAAATGGCGTGCAGTTGGTGTACTATTGAGCTACAGGTGGAAGATGGTGGTTGCGCCAAGGTTCTAATGGTCCAACGTTCAAATAATAATCTAATAAAATAAAAGACTAAAATTCCCTTTTTACTTTTCTATTTTGTGGGGGTGCAAGAAAGTGGTTTTGAGGTAACTCGCCTTTTGTCCCACAATGCATCTAGTGATGCCACATACCCTAATAGAAAACCATGGTTTAACTTGCGGGACTGCCCTTCGAAATTAAACTTCGCGCAACTTCGCTTCCCGCAATCTCTCTCGACTATTGATCTTGTTGCAATCTGCGGTATGGGTAATCCTGCTATTTTAGTGCGACGCTGAAGTTTATCTGTCCGCCAAATCCATAATCCTTTTAACTAAGTTTAGATATGGCACCAATTTTTGCGTTCGGGAGCTTTGAATTCTAAGCAGGAATAACTCTTGGAGGACGATCTCCCAAATCTGACATGGGGACCTGACGTCATTGTGCTGAAGTGTCATGGAAAGAAGGGTGGCACATGTCATGTGGAATTGGATGAATGACGCAACCAAATGACCAGAAATGAGTGCCATGCGTCATGGTTGATGAGTGTGCCCTGTGTATCAACTGATGGTTTCCACGTGCTTCGACACTTCAGGATTCGAGAGTTTTGGATTGTGAAGCATGAAGTTATCCCAGAGTAGTACGTGCCTAGTTGACGTGGCAGCCTCTCGTCACTTCAGGACTTCAGGATTTCAATGTTCGAGAGTTGTGGATGTAAGTTATGGAAATCTCCCGAAGTAAAAGTAACTTTCTCCCAGTTGACGTGGCAACCTCTTGTCACTTCGAGACTTCGACACTTCGAGAGTTTTGGATTGTGAAGCATGAATTTATCTCGGAGTAGTACGGGCCCGGTTGATGTGGCAGTCTTTCGTCACTTCGGGACTTTGGGGGTTCTCTTGATGTTAAACCCTGCGTGATTTTTACGCTCCGAATGCACGAAAATCGTTGATCTGGGTGGCCTGCTGGATCTCCACCGTTGCAATTTTAATTTGTCTGATGCTACAATCTGAGCCAGAAATTTATAACCTTTTGAATTATTGCTTTTTCCCACGGAATATTACTATGCATATAAGGAATTGGTGGACTTGGATGTCTCCTACGCACAGGAAAATATTGGTGGGCTTGGTGGATGCTCGATTTGTGGAAAACAAGATGACAATTAATTCGAACCGAATCATGATGATATGTGTTTATCCTTCAAAAAAAAAAAAAACATAAAAAATATGCATAAAGAACCAGTCAAGCAAGACAACATGAAAAACTAAGTTATTGAACAGATGGGAAACCGACTTTATAAAATTTAAGAGGAAATATTTCATGAAGGTATAGGGAAATGAGAGATGAGAGGTAGGGGTGCAGACCTAAGTTACAACAGATGGGACCAAGGAATTTAGATAAGCATTAAGGCTATCTATAGGTTTGGGATATTTGCCAATTTTGACTCATGGAGGACATGAATATTTTGGTTGATTAGTCGAGTGAAGGATTTAGGTGATGGAAAATGGATGGAGCTAGTGAAAAATTTTTAAAATCTGAGTGGAAAGGTATCACAAGGACAAGACGTTTTGGAAAAATTAATACAAATTAGCATGTGATAACATTGGCTCCAACGGGGATGCTATCCTCCCAGTGAGGTAGCAAAGAACTCGTAGACCTAGTGCCCGATCCATTGGGTTGCTCCCAAAACATCTGTGTACCCTTATCTGACCTGTCACCAGTGTCCACCGAAAACCCAAGTCTGTAGACTGATCTCAATTGAAAATTGAACGCTAAATACACTATTACAATCTGTATGTACACACTGCTGAAAACCCAAACTGAAAACTACTTGACCAACAAGATTATTTACAAAACTTTGTTCACATAACTCCAATTATACTCGGCATAAACTTAGGGCCTTCGCCCCGGGCTTTAATTTTCTGCTGATTTGATTTCAAATGCTACAACTGAAAAACAAAAATGGAAAGGGTGAAAACTTCTTTAAGTGAGATAATGCTTGAGAAACCTTCCATTCACAGGTCCCCCACCAACGAGATCTCCGTTATGTTCATGTAATAGATAAGCATTATTTCCATGATATGCCACAATTTTGAGAGGTCCCAACCACAGATGGTCGAATTTTCCATGCTTTCCTCTGTCTTCCTTCATGGCATCCCATTTCAACACCAAATCCCTCACTTTGAAATCATCTTTCTTATTATGCCTGTCAAAATCTATTTTAATCATGTCTTGGTGTAGTTGAGAGTTGTTGAAATCTTTCTCTCTTGTTTGCTGGACATTGATTAGTTCATTTGTCCTCCTTTGAGTGGCATATGGCTCAGCATCTTTCTCCTGTAGCAATCACATCACTGGAAATCCGAATGAAGTAGGAAAAACTGCCTCTGTACCATACACAATTTGGAAGGGTGAAGTGGCAATAGACCTTTTAGTAGTGGTCGTGTGAGCCCATAGTGCATGGATAAGATTCTTGTTCCACGTCCTTTTGTTATCCTGCAACAACATTTTGATAATTCTGGTCAAACTCTTATTGGATGACTCAACCAACCCATTACCTTGGGGGTAATAAGATATGGAATGGCCAAGAGTTATATTGTAATCACTGCAAAATTTTTCCATTTTTTTGGACTTGAATGCTGCTGCATTGTCAGTAATGATTTTAATTAGACAACCAAATATAGACAAAATATTGTTCTCCAAAAACTGAATGATAACAGTATATGTGGCTTGCCTTGTGGGGATTGCTTCAATCCACTTGGTGAAGTAATCTGTGGCTATCAGTATCCACTTGTGTTGAGTTGGGGACTCTGAATGAATTTATACTATGAAATCAGGGCCCCATTGTCTAAAAGGTGCTTCAACAGAGATAGGCTTTAGGGGCAAAGGCTACAATTTTCTCTTTCCATAAAAAATTTGGCATTCATGACAACTTGAAACTTCTTTGTAAACATCAGAAAAAATGCCAGGCCAATAGAACCTAGCCCTTAATATCTTGTGCACAGTAGTTTTCCAATAATGGTGTCCTCCAAAATCACCTTTATGAAACTCTATGATGATTTTTTCTACTTCTTCCTCCAACAAACAACTTAGCAAGATTCCTCCTGGATCCTTCCAATACAAAGATTGATTTAGAATACAAAAATTTGCTGCTTTTAGCTTCAAAAACATGGCCTTGGTTTTGCTCAATTCAGGAGGAGCCTGAAAATTTATGAACACATAAATAATGTCAACATACCATGGGGAGTCAAGGAATTTTTGGGATACCTAAGGGACCTTTTCTTCTTCTGAATCAACTGATAAATCAACAATGAAATTAATTCCCAAGAGCTCACAATTTGACTGTGCCATCATCTTTGCAAGTCCTTGCTCCTTGATCAACTTTGTAGGTTTTATCTCGAGGTCATAATCCAACAACACAACTATCCACTTTCCCCTTTTACCCTCAGGATTAGGCCGAGTCAAAATTTCCTTCACAAAACTCTTGGGCACATAAGCAACAGTATGGGAATGAAAGATATAAACTCTAAAATCCTTTAGGGCCTTGACCAGTGCATAAGCCTACTTTTCCATGCTATCATACTTTAACGGGGAATCCCTCAATGACCTGCTATAGTATGCTATAGGCCTCTCAAAATTCTGTTCATCTTTTTGTAATAAATTACTAGCGATGGTGTGTTCTGAGGGAAACGAAAAAAATATAAAGTCTTTTGAAAAATTGGGACTAGATAACACTAGGGATTTGGTCAATGCCACTTTAATATCTTCAAAATACTTTTTGGCTTCAGGATTCCCCTTTATCTCACTTCCTTTCCTGAGCATGTTAGTGATATGCTTTATGATTTCATCCAGGTTAGGGATGAATATTCTCAGAAAATTTACCTTCCCTAGGAAAGATTGTACTTCTTTCTTGCTTCTAGGTGTGCCAATTTTAAGGATTCCTTCAACTCTGCTAGGATCTATATTTATTCTTTCCTTTGAAATAATGTTACCAAGCAACTTTCCCTCTTCCATGCAAAAATTATACTTCTTGGGGTTCAATGAAATGCCAAACTTCCTACATTTATGAAAATCCCTCCTTAGATGTTTAAGATGTTCTTCATCAGAAACTGAATATACAGTGATATCATCTAAGTAAATAACAATAAATTTATCTTTCTCACCAGCAAAGGCTATATCCATAGCCCTTTGGAAAGTTGCTCCTGCATTCATGAGCCCAAAAGGAATTTTGGCATACATGAAGGTGCCCCATGGTGTTGTAAAGGATGTATTTTCCTGATCATCAGGGTCTACCATGATTTGGTTGTACCAAGAGAATCCATCCAACATTGATATTTTTTGAGAACCAACCACCTTCTGTAGAATATGATCCATCTTGGGCAATGGGTAATTTTCCTTGAGAGATACCCTATTCAGATTCTGAAAGTCCACACATAATCTGATCTCTCCACTTTTCTTCTTGACAGGTACTAGACTTGCCACCCACTTAGAAAATATCAAAGACACTATGATCTTGGCTTCAAACAACTTCTTTATCTCTTTTTCAATTAATGGCAACAACAAAGGGTTAATTCTTCTTAATTTCAACTTGAAAGGTTTATGATCCTCTTTGATTGGAATCACATGCTGAATCACCTTAGTATCATAAACCTTTAGATCTTCATAAGTCTAGGAAAAAACATCAGAAAAGTATTTCATTAAACTGATATACCTTTGCTTTACCTCTGGGCTAAGTGTTTTGGATAGATTGATGATCTTGGGATCTTCCTGAGTCCCAATGTTGCAATCTTCGACATCTCCATCATTTGTAGTAATTTTAGGACTCCTGACCACATCATTGTTGTCAGAGAGTTTTTCTAATGGGCCTAGGTCTTTGGGAATGATGTAATTTTTTAGTTGCATTATATCCTTACCAGCAATCTGATTCTTGAAATAGCCATCATTTGCGAACACAATTTCATCTTCTTCTTCACAACAATATTCCTCATTAATATTCAAATTTGCAAATTCACCATCCATCTTAAAGAAACTTTATATTTGTTTATCATCTTTGAAAACTTGCTAGTACTTAATATTATCAGGCACTGTTGGTCTGTGCTTGACCTCAATCTCATATCCTCTCTTAGGAAAAATTGGAATTTTGAAAACTGAGGTTGAAGTAGGTAGAGCATCAACAATCTACTTCTAACCCCTTGGAATCACTAAGAGACTATGCCTTCAAGGATATCAAGCACTATATTCCTATATGCTCTTAATATGGGATGCTTTGCTTGATATATACCCTTTACCTGATTTATAATCAATTCAGAATCTCCATGTACAACTATTCTCCTAACACCCATCTCTTTCAAAGTCTTCAATCCCAACACTAATTCCTCATATTCAACCATATTATTTGTGCACTCAAAAGAAAGCTTGTAAGAACATAGTTGTGTTGCCAATCTGGGGGGGTTAATCCACACACTAGCTCCTAGTCCTTCTTTGCTGACATCTCCATCAAAGATCATATTCCACATCTCATTCTATGCATTATTTTTCTGTTCTGAAATTTCCTCAGTTTGCTGATCAGATTTGTCTTTGGTAGTCATATCAGTCTTTGACACCTTCTTTTCAAAACTCGAATCATTAAAGAAAATGGAGGAACCATTCCCAGTCTCCACAGAGTATACGGGATGGTTGTTTGGTCGATCTTTGTTACTGACCATGTACTTGAGCAAAAATTCCCTGTACAACCTCCTATCTTGACCAAAAACAGGGATAGTGGCATATGACATATCCATTTGCAAAGTCCCTTTCAAATTTGCATCCCATGACCTAGATAACAACATGCCAAATTTAGGAGGGATATCAACAACTACCACATCCATGACCATATTTTTTGTTGGAATAAGAGATAAAGATACTACCTGATCTTTGATTAGGCCCAAACACTTCACCTTCCTTGAATCAAAGGAGAAAAGGTCTTTGTAAGGCCTTGTAATGTCTAGACCCAATTGGTCCATGACCACCTTGGGCATCAGATTATGGGATGCTCCTGAATCCAACATAGCATTATGCAAAGTCATATCATGAATCTTCATACTAAAATAGAAAGGAGGGACCTCATCAACATAACTGCTCTCCTTTACACATGGGCCAAACAAGAAGGCAGGATGATCATCTTGTATATTTAAAGTATCCAAAGTTTCTTCCATCTGGAGCATCTTAATGATCTAATTTCTATATTCACTATTCTTTATCATCTCATTGAATGGAAAAAGGATTTTAATTTTGGCCATCTCACTTTCAAAGTTAAAGGAAGATGAGGTTTTTTCTACCTCTTTGATGACTATCTCCTTTCTTGGTTTAGGTACTTTCTTTGGAGGTTCTTCCTTCTTCTTTCCTTTCTCCACAACATCCTTTGCAACTGAGTCCTTTTTAGGATGATTCGAAGAAGGTGTATTATTTTGAGATTCCTTGGTAGGATTTCCCTTTGGAGGATTTGCAGACACGTTTTTGTTTCAGAGGTTATATTGTTTATGGAATTGCATGATGGCATTCTGCAGTCATATCTGGTAATATTCCTTTTCCATTAACAACCTTTCATCATTCTCCTGCATGAATATTTCATTTGCATCCATGAACTTATCATGTTCTTCTTTAGTTAAGAACACCTCTGTTTCATCACCATCACAAAAATGCATATTGTCTTCAAAAGTTTCATCAAAATTTTCATTCACATAATTGTTTTGAAAAGGAGGTCTTATTTTCTGATCACCCTGGTTCCTCTGATCTCTTTATCTGATTTGTGGAACTGTTGGTCTCCTTTGATTCCTGGGTGGAACATCATCCTTCTCTCTGGTGTTAGGATTATTGTCTAAGGACATCCTTTCCATGAGTTTCTCCATGGTATTCATCATCAACTCAAACCTCTCTTATGATGACTGTGAGGTCGAAGGCTATGCCTTATCTTGGACCTTGTTTAAGTCTCTATCAGAATTATGTTTGATCTTTTTTGAAGCCATTAGATTTAATTCAAATTCTATTGCATCACTCATTATATCATCTAGTGAACTAGATCTTCTTTACCTTAACAACAAAGCAAAATCACTTTCAAAGGAATCAACATATCTAAGTTGAGCAATTACTTCAGTAGGAATTGAGTTGTAAACTTTCATAAATCTAGCTGAAAACTCTTGTATTGTTTCATCAGGTGACCTTATCATGTTGTTGTACTGGGTTAGCAACTGAAGGGGGTTCTTCTTGTCACCCCACTTTGCAAGAAAAATTGTTTCAAAGGCCTCAAAATCTGGGATACTTGTTGCTGGGAGATTTCTGAACCATTTTCTAACTTCAACTGCAATACTTTGTGTAAACAACCTCATTTTTGCATCTTCATAATCTACTTCTTCTAGCTCTACACAATCATTGAACCATTCTAAGTGTTTTTAGGCTGACACATTGCCTTCTACATCATACAACTTAATCCTATGTTTATAGTCCTAGGGTAAATCATGTAACTGGGCAGATAGAACAAGAGGGGCAAACCTAGCTTCCATGACTGAAGTAAGGACTTGAAGTGGTTGATTGTTTTAAATAAGAATCACAATGGGTCTAATAGAGGAAGATGAAATTAAACTTTCGAACCTCTTCTCATCAAAGATGACTTCGTTCAAACTGGACTCAGATTTAGTTCTGAACAGGGTTTGCTCAAATTTCAAATCAAAATCAAGGTCTTCAATGCTTTTTACGCCATATTTGGGCAGAGATAGATTTCTATCCAAAAAAAAAACTAGGCTTATTTTCCTTTCTTTTCTTTTGTGTATAATTTCTTAGGATCAGACACATGGATTATTGCTTCTGGGTTTGGATTTCTTTTGTATAAATTTTCTTGGGAGCTAGGATTTCTGCTCAAACTACTTTATGCTATTGGTCTCTTTATAATGGAGTCGCCAGGGTAAATTTAGTCTCAGGAAATAAGGTGTTTGATTCACTGTCACCCTCAGGAATCAAATATTAAGCTTTAAGTCGTTCTTTACCCAGGGAAGATCTTACTTTCGTCCCCGACAACAACGCCAAAATGTTAGCACTCTGTAAATTTGTTCTACTGATAAAACAAACAACAAAGGTAACCTACAAACTAGCATTAGAGTTGGGTACTATCCTTCTCAGCTCAGAGAGGGCTCTCTCCTGTCACTTGGTATTTAACAAATGGGTTTTCTTTAACAATCAATGGCTAGGTTTTGTTGCTTCGAAGGTTTTTTTTTATAATTTTGCTGGCAAGGAAGGGGAGGGACACCTAGGGCTATGGAGTCAAATTTCTAAAAAAAAATGGAAGCAATGACTGGTCGATAGAATTCTCCAGAGGATAAAGGCTAAATGAGGCGATGAATCTAAGTTATAGATTTTAATTTGTAGAGTGTAAGAAGAAAGGAAAAACGCATAACTGCATCAGAGCATTAAATAAAATGAATTTTGACTTAGTTATGAAGAGCTTAACAAAGTTTAAATTTATTCAGCTGAGAGCATCACAAGATGAATTTTGGGCCTTTAACTATCTAATTTAACCAGAAGACAGTGAAAATGGAATTTAAGCACACATGAAATACATACAAAGAAAGAAGACGAAACTCAGGCCACCACCAGTAGAATATTTTCATGGAAATTTCAGGACATTTGCATGTGCATTCTATTCAGGTTCAGAAAATTACATTCAGGTTCCAAATAGCTAGAATCGTGCCCTTTCACTTCTGCCAACCTCTAATACATTTAAAACTCCTAATATTTATACAAGCTAAGTGCCTTCAGCTTGAAACCAATTACAATGATAAGAAATAAATGTTTCGATTATGAAACTGATTGCAATGATAAGCAAGAAATCATTTCGAGATCCAGATTCTGACTCCCTAGCGTTTCGGTCCCTTTCTTTGCCACTTGTCCTGCTACTGAGGCTATGATGGGATCCATGGTTATGATGAAAATACTTGGCAACAAGCGTAAATGGCATGCAGTTGGTGTACTGTTGAGCTATAGGTGGAAGACGATGGTCGTGCCAAGGTTCTAACGGTCCAACGTTCAAATAATAATCCAATAAAATAAATGACTAAAAGTCCCTTTTTACTTTTCTATTTTGCGGGGGCATGAGGAAGTGGCTTTGAAGTAACCTGCCTTTCATACCACAATGCACCTAGTGATGCCACGTACCACCGAGAGAAAACCATGGTTTAAATCGTGAGACCACCCTTTGAAATTAAACTCCGCTCTAGAAATCGCTCTCGGTCATTGATCTTGTTGCAATCTTTGATATGGGTAATCTTGCTATTTATCGCCACGATGAAGTTTATCTTGCCGCCAACTCCAGAATCCTTTTAACCAAGTTTAGAGATGGCACCAATTTTGGCGTTCAGGAGCTTTGAATGCTGAGAAGGAATACCTCCCGGAGGACGATCTCCCGAATTTGACGTGGTGACCTGGCATCATTCTACTAACATGTCATGGAAAGAAGGGTGACATGTGTCACGTAGAAATCGATGAATGACACAACCAAATGAATAGAAATGACTTCCACGTGTCATGGCTGATGAGTGTGCCCCGTGTCTCAACTAATGGTTTCCACGTGCTTCGAGAGTTTTGGATTATGAAGCATGAAGTTCTCCTGGAGTAGTACAGGCCCGGTTGATGTGGCAGTCTCTCGTCACTTCAGGACTTTGGGATTTTGGTGTTGAAGAGTTTTGGATATAAGGCATGGAAATCTCCCGAAGTAACTTTCTCCTAGTTGACGTGGCAGTCTCTCGTAAATTCAGGACTTCGAGACTTTGACACTTCGAGAGTTTTGGATTGTGAAGCATGAAGTTCTCCAAGAGTAGTACGGGCCTGGTTGACGTGGCCGTTTTTCATCACTTAGGGACTTCGGGTGTTCTCTCTTGATGTTAAACCCCACATGATTTCGACGGTCCGAATGCATGAAAAACATCGATCTGGGTGGCCTGCTAGATATCCATAATTGCAATTTTAATCCGTCTGATCCTACAATCTGAGCTCGAAATTGAAATCCTTTCAAATTATTGCTTTTTCCCACGGAAGCTTACTGTGCATACAAGGAATTGGTGGACCTAGATGTCTCCTGCATAAAGACAAAGCTTGGTGGGCATGTTGTATGCTCGATTAGTGGCAAAAAATATGACAAGTAATTCGAACCGAATCATGTTNAAAAAAAAAAAAAAACAGAAAAACTCTGTGCAAAAAACCAGTCAAGCAAGACAACAAGAAAAACCAAGTTATTGAAGAGATGGGAAACCGAATTTATTAACTTTAAGAGGAAATATTTCATGAAGGTATAGGGAAATGAAAGAGGAGAGGTATGGGTGAAGACCTAAGTTACAATAGATGGGACCAAGGAATTTTGATAAGCATTAAGGCTAGATATTGGTTTGGGATATTTTCCAATTTTGATTCATGGAGGACATGACTATTTTGGATGATTAGTCAAGTGAAGGATTTAGGTGATGGGAACTTGACAGAGCTAGTGAAAACGTTTTAAAATATGAGTGGAAAGGTATCACAAGGACAAGACATTTTGGAAAAATTAATACAAATTAGCATGTGATAACACTTCCCATACCATCATTCGACTCAAGTCATGGAAGGAAAAATCGAGTCAATATTCCATTGAGAAGATAATTAGCACAATACATTGCTTCATCCTAGAAGCAAGGAAGCATGTATTTAGCCTACAAAATACATCTATCCATTTTGACTAATGTATGATTGTTGTGTTATGAAACTCCATTTTTCTGAGGTGTGTGAGGAACCAACCGCTGCTAGTCAATACTAGA
>JASDQU010010738.1:8022-27229 GCA_032191745.1 Picea mariana
TAATCTACGACGCTCTTCCGATCTCGCAGACGTAGATTAGTAGGACAACCGACAAATAGGCATTGAAACTTTCTTTCATATCTTACATCACTTGGACACGTAAGTTTAGTAATCGTAACTCATAACTTACTGCACGAACTGATCTGTCCAAGTCACTGCACTATCCAACTGCCATTTGATCTGCATGGAATGGTTTTAATAATGAGAGATGGCTCTCGAACGTGAGAAATGACGATATGACAAGTGGAGCATAAGAGGATTCCTTTATGTGGTTGAATAGTTTATAAATCTGCGGATGTGGATTTAGGCAATGATGAAGCGGCCCTTGTGGGACAGAGAGAGCATAAAGTAATTTTTGAAAAATGGCAAAAATCTTGACAAAACAACAATGCTGCCATATGTAGAAATGGTAGAAATGCTAAGAAAATAGCCAAAAGGAATGATAGCAGTAGGTGTATCAGCAGATAGTTTGGCCAGAACTATGGCATTAGGTGTAACTTCATGCAAGGCAAAAGAGTCAGGAATAGGGATAAAGCATGCAAATCGGCCAAAAGGGTGTAACAACATGTAAATCGGCCAAAAGGGTGTAACAACATGTAAATCGACCAAAGGGTGTAACAACATGTAAATTGGCCAAAAGGGTGTAACAACATGTAAATCAACCAAAAGGGTGTAACAACATGTAAATTGGCCAAAAGGGTGTAACAACATGTGAATTGGCTCGAACACAGAAATACTTAGTTTTTAGGAATTTTTTCAACTTCCAAAAACTAATCCTTTGGCTTCTTCCACAGTAATATACCTTGTTTTTCTTCAGTTTATCTGCACACAAGCAACTGCCTGATACCTTTCTAGGCTGAATTTATTAGAAAAAGAGAAATAGAGAAATGAGATGCGTGTAGCAAAATCAGAAAATTTCAATTTGCACAACTTATTTATATACAATATTTTATTGAAAGAAAAATGTCCTAAAGTTCAAAAGGGGAAGGCGCAGGATCCGTTCCCTTTAAAAATTGGTAATCTATATCAGCGGTACATCTCGATTTAAATTCTTCCTTGGAAAGTGGACACTGATACAGGCGCAAGCGATGACCATTTGCATATAACTGTGTATTGGAACTGTCAATAGTAATTAACCTGATTGTTCCATTGGGAAAAACAATGTCTACCTCGTAAGGTCCAAGCCATCGTGTACGCAGCTTACCTTGGAATTATTTAAAGCATGAATCATACAACAGAGCCCAATCCCCTTTTTGGAATAATTTCTTCTTGATGACTCGGTCATGCCATTTTGTTCTCTGTTGTTGAATCATTGTGGTCTGATGAATAACATCCAAACACTTTTCATCAAGCTCATTAAGCTGCTGAAGTCTGGCCTTCTGTGCCATAGTCAAGTCGAGATTGATTGCTTATGCAGTTCTTAAGGTTTTGATTTCAAATTCAATGGGAAAACAAAGCTTTTTCCATATACAAGCTCATAAGGAGAAAAACCAGTTGTGTTCCTCCAAGTAGTTCGATAAGCCCATAGAGCTTCATGCAATCTACCATACCAATCCCTATGATGTTCTCTCATTGTCTTAGTAAGAATAGCTTCTATGACTTTGTTGGTACTTTCAACTTGGCCATTACCTTGTGGATGGTATGGAGAAGTTGTTCTATGTAAAACATGATATTGACTGAGTAGGGCTTCAAACTTATGTGATGTGAAAGGGGGTCCTCCAATAGTTATTAATTCTCTGGGAATGCCAAACCTAAAAAAGATATCTTCAAACAAGAATTCTAAGACAACTTCTTCTGAGGCCCTGATGAGTGCTTTTGCCTCCACCCACTTGGTCATGTAATCTGTATAGACAAATATATAAACTTTCTGATTAGAAGGTGGGTTAATGGGCCCTACAAAGTCCATGGCCCATCTCTCAAAAGTCTTTAACACTACTTGAGGCTAGAGAGGCATCACATCCCTGCGATTTGGCTGACCCATTTATTGGAAACTGTCATAGGTTTGGACATACTTCTTGGCATATTGAAATATGGTGGGCCAAAAATAGCCCATCCTTAAAATTTTATGTCCAGTCCTTTTATCATCAAAATGACCCCCACAAGGGCCATCATGGCAAGCTTTGAGTAGCTCATAAAATTCATCATCCCTCATACATCTCCTGGTTTCTTGATCCAGTCCTGTGTAGAAAAGGTATCCCTCTATCCAACTATACCGAGCACTCTTCTGAATGATTTTCCTTATTTCTATTGGAGATAGATGTGGAGGTACATTCCCTGCAACCAAGTAATTAGAAATGTCTGCATACCAAGGTGAGTGAGAAGATACTGCAAACAAATGGTCATTTGGAAAGGAATCATCTAATGGTGAATTATCATCATTTATATGCAGTCTTGAGAGAAAATCAGCAACCACATTTTCTTTCCCTGGTCTATATACTATAGTGATGTCAAATTCTTGAAGTAACAACAACCATATTGTTACTCTGGCATTAGTAATAGGTTTATTCATCATATATTTAATTGTTGTATGATCAATATGAATAAAAGTAGGATAACCAGTGACATAATGCCTAAATTTATTGATTGCATAAACTACTGCCAAGAATTCTCTTTCAGTAACTGTATAATTTAACTCAACAGGAGCCATGTTCTTACTGATATAGTAGATAGCATAGGGTTCTTTGTCCTCTTATTTCCCTAGTACTGCACCAATTGTAGTGTCTGAGGCATCTAAAGAAATGTGAAAAGGCAAAGACCAATTGGGCCCTCTCAAAACGAGAGTTGTGGATAATTTTTGTTTCATATCTGTAAAAGACAATTCACAATTGTCAGTCCAACGAAAGTCAACATCTTTTGTTAATAGGAAAAATAAGGGAGAGGCAAGTTTGGAATTTTTTTAATGAATCTCCTGTAATATCCAGCATGCCCTAAAAAACTTCTTACCTCTTTCTGAGTTGATGGAGTTGGAATGTCCAAAATTACCTAGATTTTGGCTGGGTCTACCTGAATTCCTGTATAAGAAATGAAGTGTCCTAGCACCACTCCTTCGCTCATCATCATATGGATTTTTTCTGTGCTTAAAGAAAGATGAGACTGTATACATATTTTGAGCGCTTTTTCCATATTATTCAAAGCTTCATCAAAATCAATACCATAAGGTGTAAAATCATCCATGAATATCTCCATACAGTCATTCACCATATCGGAAAAAATACCAATTACAACTCTCTGGAAAGTGGTTGGTGCATTACACAAGCCAAATGGGAGAACCTTGTAGGAAAATGTACCACAAGAGCTGGTAAAGGTGGTCTTATCTTGGTCTCGTGGAGAAATTTTTATCTAGTTATAGCCATTGAGTCCATCTAAGAAAGAGAAAAACTTTTTCCCATCTAGGTTGTCTAGAACCTGATCAATAAATGGCAGAGGGAAATGATCCTTCTGTGTGGCCTTATTTAGGGCTCTATAGTTCACACACACTCTCCACTTACCATTCTTTTTAGGTACAATAACCAATGGTGAAACCCACTCGATGTTTGATATAGGATAGATGAATCCAGCATTGAGAAGATTCTGGAGTTACTCTTTAACTATTTCTTTAAGATTAGGGTTCATCCTCCTTTGGGGTTGGAAAATGGGTCGGAATTATTCCTTGATGTATATATGGTGGGTACATAGTTCATAGGAAATTCCTTTCATATTCATGTAATCCTAGGCAAATGCCTCCTTATGTTCAATTAGTAACTTTATCAATCGACAAGTTTCAACAATAGATAAATCGGGATTGATGTTTAGGGTTTTTCCAAGTTCGATTTCTACATTGATTCTCTTAGAATTGGCTTTGGGAAGTAATTTGATTGTTGTTGTTTCAACATTTGTTGTTACAACATTTTCTGTTACAGTTGAATTGATTTGATTTACAACAGTTTCAGAGAACATTTCTGGGCTCATCACTTCCTGGGCAATAGGGTCGAAGATTCCAGTCAATCGGTGGTGGGTGTTCTGTGTAACAATAGAGGGGTCACAGATAAAACAATTGATTAACTCATCCTCTATCTCGTCTTTGAAACTCAGGGATTTTCCTATGGTTAACACAGGAAGAGCACTTTCATCCTCAATGTCGATCCATAAAGAATTTTCGGGTACCATACTGGGTTCAGCATGAGGATACAGGGTAAGTTTTTTTGTGTCATAACCATTAGAGATGATCATGGAACCAGATCTACAACTAATGAAGGCATTAGCTGTAGCTAACCATGGTCTTCCTAGAATTAGAGGGTGCCCCCCCAGACGGGTTTTGGGTTGCAAAATGACAAAGTCAGTAGGATACTCCCATGAATCAACTAAAATGACTAAATCATTGATTACTCCTTCTGTTCTGATGGTGGAACGATCAGCTAATTCTAAAACAATAGGAGTAGGTCGGACTTGCATTCTGAGTTGAAAAAATTATGTAGTTTCTATTGGCATAATATTAATTGCTGCCCCTAAGTCAATTAACACATGAGGAATAGGTGTTTGTCCAATTTTGAAAGTGACTGTAGGGTTTCCTGGGTCACCATATTTAATGGGTGGGGTTTTTCCTAACATCAGTTTAGACAAGTCCCCCACTACATGCACTGTGAGGGGGTCCCTAGGTTTCCTTCCAGGTCTTCTGATACATATATCTCTCACAGTCTTGGCATAAATAGGGACATCTCTAATCACTTTCAATAGTGGAATGTTAACATGCAGGTTTTGCAATTCTCCTAAGAGATTGAAGGATGGTAATTCCACAGTTTTGGTAATTTCTAGTCTTTCAGGGAATGGGGGTATGTTGATTCTTTAATAGGTTGGTCAATTTCTTCTGTATTAGTATATGGTTTTTCCCTTGATTCCTTATCTGATTCTGAAGATTGAGCATCTTCAATTATGGGCTCAACTATTCTCCCTGATCTTAATTTTATCTCATCACAAGGCATAGAAGTAATAGACAGAGCTGACACATTATATATATCAATATTCTGAATGAACTTATTATTTGGGTTTGGGTTAGGTTGCGAAGGCATCTGAGGTCGTAAGGGAGGATTGTTCTATGGGGCATTGGGAGGTAACTGCAACTGTTGCTGCTGATACTGGGGTTGGAACTGTTGTTGATAGAGGTTCGGTTGATGGTTTTGATAGCTAAGGTATTGTCGAGGGCCTCTCTAATATGGGTTCCATTGTCCATGGTGACTTTGTTGTTGGCACATAGGTAACCATGCATTGGGATCCTGATAAGGAGGGAGAATTGGATTTGGAGGGGGAGCATTCATTTGTCCATAAGGTAACTGATTGTTCCAATAATTAAGTGTTGCAGGAGAAAATTGAGAGTTCATACCTTGGCCTCTTGGCTGCCATTGTCTTCTTTGTGTAATTCGATAGGCATCCTCTTATTCTTCATTAGTCGCCTTCATTGATGCTTTTACACCTGGTAAAGAGGGACATTTTTCAGTAGGATGATCCAATTCACAAATAAGACATACCTGAACACTGTTCAGTGGGCATTCCCTTTTCGGATGTTTGTCTCTGCACTTTGGATAGAAAATGGACAATGCCTTTTCTGCTTTTTCTTGTTTTTGTTTAATCTGTAGAGTATCAATTTGTGAAGCAAAAGATCTAATCGTTTATGTTTTGAAATCTTCTAATAGATTACCTATTTCTGCTCGGGTTTCCCCTCCATTGGATGATTTTTGTACCCTTGAAAAAGTGGTATCCTTGGTAACTGACTTATTCCTTGTAGTTCCTTGAGAACATCTCTTGCAAAGATTTACAATGTCTTCATAGGATTCCTTAGATATATCTCTCTTTCCAAGAATATTCAGCATGTCTAAACAATCATCTCTAACCCCTTTTAGAAAAATAGTTTTCAGAATGTCCTTACTCACATCCGGATGTCCAGACCTTTGTAGATTGTAATGGAGTCACTCTACAAAATCTTCAAGGGTCTCATCCTCTTTCTGAGACATCTTGAATAGTTACTCCCTTCGTTCCCTTGTTCAACAGTAGTCTTGGTACTTGTTTACGAAAAGCTACCTCATCTATACCCATGTTGAGATATTCTCTCCTCCAAGGCTCATGAACCATCTTAACACATTTCCCTTCAATGTGGCTGGAAATAGTTTAAGTTTTTGCGCAGTAGTAGTGTAGTCATAGATTCTACATAGAATATCAAATTCAAACAGAAACTCATCTGGATCCTCAGTAGACAATCCATGGAAATTTGGTAGGGCTGAAAGAGGTATGTTATTCATAGTAGTTGTCCCCCTTGTAGGAATATTAGTAATAGGAAAAACCATGGTAGAGATAGTATTTTCATCATTTACCTGATCTTCATTGTTCTGTGGATCCTCTCGGTTGAACTCCTCTTCATTATATCCTTGATTTTCCATGGTTCTTCTCTCTTTCCACTCAATATGGTAAGCATCCCACTCCTCCTTAGTGACTATCTATTCGTTAATCTGATAAACAACTTCTTCTGGTCTTTCTTTTGGCCGAGCTATACTTCCCTGATCTTCAATATTCTCTAGTGTTGCTTGTTGATTTGTTGGTGACAAACTTTCAGCTTCAGCCCTTGATGAAAGCGATGTTTCCAACTGGGGCAGTTCTGATGACTGAGGATTTTTTCTCCTTGGAGGATTTGAAGGGCGGAAGATGGATCCTGAAGAAGAATCTACTTTGTCTATAATCTCATCAACAAAGGTTGGTCTTCCTAGTGTAGGGTTCCTTCCTCCACGTCCTTTGGTACCTATAGGGTTAGTATTTTTGGGAATATGTCCTCTTGTTCCTCGATTCATGTAGACTATTCATTCCTAAGAAAAGAAAACTAATGTGCTTACAAAATCTATAATTATCTTCCCCGACAACGACGCCAAAATGTTGGGCACTTTAATTGTCTAATTAAATAGATAATTAAGGTGTTCAATATAAATTGTCAAACCCAGGGAAGTTTTTTTATTGCAAGATAATTGTGCACAATCTATGCTAGATTATGGAATCAACATTTATTCAAATTGCAGTAAGAAACCTAATTGAAAGGTTGAATTTTGACACAAGTTGTTGACACAGCTGGAGATTCTACAAAATCGAAATCACACTTGCATAAATGAAATACTGAACTGATGGGTGCATAAGAATCCTAGATTATCTAATCTATTCTAACTTTCTCTTTTACTCTTGAAAAAAGAAACTCTGTGCTACTTTCTTAAAGGAGACCTACTTAACTGCAGAAAAGGAATTCGCACTTTTGTTTTCAGAGATTAAATCTAATGTAGGAAAGGAAAACAATTCTCCAACGGTATCAAACAATTTACTCTAATTCTCATGAGAGACACAGATGCACATTAAACATGAAAGAACTGACTGTAACAACATATATATGCTAGAAATGATAAACAGATCAATTATCCAAATCAAAGCAACTAATCTAAACAGCAAAACATAGGGGAGTCTGTGAGGAAGGTGGGCCCTTTCCCTCTCATTGAATCCACTTGAAAATAGACTACGATAGATTAATGAAACTCAATCCACTTCTTTATTGATTCGCCAAAAAGGTTCAGATACAATGTGCTCTTCTTCACTCTCTATTCACAGCTGAAATTCGGTAATAATGATTACAAAGGCTCTGCTATTTAAAGACAGAGTTATTCAGTTGAAAATGGACTTAGAACAACTTTCAGAATCGAAGATTCTCAAGCGGTTCGTATGATATAGAAAATCTGTTAAATGATCTTCATCATCAATGTGAACCAAAACGTGTAACAGCCTTGAGGATCAGTCTTCATGATTCAAATTTGCATGAGGGATCAACTTCTGGGATCGGTGGATATATGTTGCAGCAGGTGTAGCAGCTTCCAAAAAGGGTTTGAAATTGTTGTAGTCGTGTAACAACATGCAGAGTTGGTGCACAACTGTAACAACAACGATCTTTCTTTAAGATTTGGATGTTCTACACAGTTTAATCATTAGTTTGAATATTCATTGATAAAATATGAGAAACGCTACCAATCCAACATGTTAAAGTGAATAAAATATAAAAGAAAGATTAATGATGCATACCTTGGCAGAAGGGTCTTAGCAAAAATTATTATACATTTAGCATAGAATTGGCAAGGTTGAATGAGAAAAAGAGATGGTGAAAAAGGGAAATTTATGGGTCCTAATAGTTTTCTCCCTTTATGGGTTTCCTCGTGAATATTTGTCTTTGTGTATATCATATGTGTGATTGATGTTTGTTATTTATGTTGTTCATGTCTTGCATAGTCTTGATGATCACTTGGAGAAGGTTAATAATATTTTAATAGGCATAAAATTGTTTAAGCACAGTAACAACTGATTCACCCCCAACTCTTAGTTGTCTTAGTAATTTCAACAGTAGAAATAAAAAATATTTCAAAGAAAAGGTTATCATCAATGCCAAAGGGGGAGAATGTTGGACACAATGGTACGATATTGTCATTGATTTCAAAAGGGTGCATAAGAATCCAGTACAAACCAAAATCTCATAATAAATAACATTAATCAAAGCTCAGAAGAGATGACGCACAAGAGTCATTCATTCTTATTTCAGGACAATCCATGATCGTTAGATCGAGGCAAAGTCATAGGTTGGGAAGGATTAAATCTCAATCATCAAATCTAAAGGAGGATCTTAGTATGATATCGCCAACTGTTAGTTCAAGGAGGGACTTCGGATGAATTCTTGACCATCCGATCGATTTTAGTTGAAGGACAGTGTAAGCCACAAAATCCTAGAGTCTCTGATTAAAATAACTCATGCAGACCATTGATCTAAGATCTCCTCAGGAGAAAAACGAGCCGTTGGATCAGGTGGTCAACTCTGACACTGACCACTACAGAGAAAAGGATTCTAGAACAGGTGAATTCACCCAAAGGATGAAGCCTCAAAGTCATGAATTCCAGTCAAATACAGTGTAAAGGAGTCTAAAACAGGTAAAATTTCCTGAATGTCGAAGCCCTGAAGCCACAAACTCTGACCAACTCTGGGGCTAACTACTCTAGTGAAAAGGAGTCTAAAACAGGAAAGTTTACTCGAAGGTCGAAGCCCCAAAGTATCAAACACCTGTCGACCATCGAATTAGAGGAAGAATAAGAAATCCCTTCAACCTTTGATATTTTTAGAGCACACCATGGAAGAAGGTGGTCAACTCTAGCCTTGACTTACTCCAACAATAAATGGGTCAGATAAACCAAGAACTCTTGAACCCTAGAGTTTCAGAATAAACGAAGGCCATAGGATCAAGACAATTTGAAAATATACGGTGGTATATCTATTAGGCACTTCGGAAATAATCGAAGGATAATACAAAAGTGCCAAAACTCCCAAAGCCACAATGTACCGGTGGAAAAAGACGATATGACACATGGACCAATCAAATGGTGACAAGTGTCAAGGTGGATGTGGCACATAAGGACATGTGGAAGGATTAAATCTGGCATGGCAAAGTCATAGGTTGGGAAGGATTAAATCTCAATCATCAGATCTAAAGACATGTGGAAAAAGACGAATATGACACATGGACCAATCAAATGGTGACAAGTGTCAAGGTTGATGTGGCACATAAGGATTGTAAAAGTCACAAATCAGGGTGACATGTGGCGGCCACTTATCTAGTGCCATGCAAACAATGGCGTCACCAAGCAATGTCACTATGGGAGTACATACTTTTGGGATATCCAGCTTCTCCTACCAGCAAAACTACCCGAAGCATCGAAGACCGAAGTCTTGAATAGTCGAATACCAAGAGAGCGGGAGCTCCTTTGTGCCTAATTATATGGTCCCATCTCCTGGACATATGAAGGTTATCAAGCAGGGAGTGTTGATACACCCTTCAATAGAATTTTCTCTGGAAGAGTTGGAAGATTGCAATGGCTTGAGTCCTGAAACGTCGAAGTCCTGAAATGAACAAGAATTGTCCATCTCAAATGTGAAAATAAAACATGACCGTAAATCTTGATAAGTGATTAAGCACTCATTTGTATTATTTCTTAGACACCGCCTACGGTCATATGGAATAGAGATCTCAAAATTGTGTTTGTGCAAATTTAACGTACACGAGGAAGAATGTTTTCTTTGTCAATGAGAAACTTCGAACTAGACATGATCTGGATTTTGTCCTAATTGATATTAAGTGATAAAATACTTCCAATGCATTGATTTTTTGGAGAACTGGGGACGCAGCAGAAGCTTAAGAATAAAATAAAAATGCATGAGATCAAATTAAAATAAATCGATCCATACCTGTGATCGATTTATGAAAAATCCCTCTTACTAAATTAAAAAGATTTCATGTTAAATGGGTGAATAAAATAGAGAGAGATATAAATTCTAAATTAAAAGACAAATGCTATTACTGTTAATTTAAATGGAGAGGTGAAATGTTCCAAACAAAGGGATACAATTCTTCAATGCTCACACCATTAGGAAGACTATATAAGCAAGAAAGATCGATGAAGAAGAAGTGTCTCTGCAGTCCAGATAAGAAGACCAAAAGCAGAAGAAGAGTCCAAAGAAGAAGAATTGATGAAACTTATGGAGTGAGGGTGGAAGGGAGGAGCAAGGAAGAATTCATATCTTTTACTAAGTAAAGTGTCAATAAAAGGGAGTTGTTTCTTCCTAGGGTTGGTGCCCTAAAAACAAGGGATTTGGTGCTTCCTAGGGTTGGTGCCCTAAAGACAAGGGAGTTGGTGCTTCCTAGGGTTGGTGTCCTAAAATAAGGGAGTTGGTGCTTCCTAGGGTTGGTGCCTTCAAGAAGGGGATTTGTGTCTCCTAGAGTTGGTGCTCTAAAAAGTATTGGTGTCGTTCACTCTCTTGGATTATTCTTTATAAAAACTTGTAAATTCATGTTAATTATATTTATATAATTGATTTTATATGCAAGTCCATTGTTGATCTTTGTGGGGATTTACAAAATAACAAATTGATTACTAATTGTTTAAAAAGAGGTAAAACTGATTCACACCCCCCCCTCCCCCGCGCTAAGTATTTCCAACAATAAAGTCATGTTCTCAAAGTCTTGAGTCATGTTTCATGTCTATAAATCATGACTTTGATTTTCTCAAGGTATAGAAAGATGATCAGAGTACAATTACAAAAGTATTGATGTCATGATGGTGTTTGTCATCATTTGTAAAGAGAGAAGGTATTGGTCATATCTGCATAGTTTGAAGGTCATCATCAAGTGTTTTTTCCAAAATATGAGAAAAATACGAATATGACACATGGACCAATCAAATGGTGACAAGTGTCAAGGTCGATGTGGCACATAAGGATTGTAAAAGTCACAAATCAGTGTGACATGTGGCGGCCACTTAGCTAGTGCCATGTCAACAATGGCGTCAGCAAGAAACGTCACTATGGGAGTACATACTTTTGGGATATCCAGCTTCTCCTACCAGCAAAACTACCCGAAGCGTCGAAGACTGAAGTCTTTAATAGTCGAATACCAGGAGAGCGGGAGCTCCTTTGTGCCTAAGTTTATGGTCCCATCTCCTGGACATATGAAGGTTATCAAGCAGGGAGTGTTGATACACCCTTCAACATAATTTGCTCCGGAAGAGTTGGAAGATTGCAATGGCTTGAGTCCTTAAACGTGGAAGTCCTGAAATGAACAAGAATTGTCCATCTCAAATGTGAAAATAAAACGTGATCGTAAATCTTGATAAGTGATTAAGAACTCATTTGTATTATTTCTTAGACACCGCCTATGGTCATATGGAATAGAGATCTCGAAATTGTGTCTGTGCGAATTTAACGTACACGAGGAAGAATTTTTTCTTTGTCAATGAGAAACTTTGAACTAGACAAGATCTGGATTTTGTCCTAATTGATATTAAGTGATCAAATACTTCCAATGCATTGATTTGTTGGAGAACTGGGGACACATCAGAAGCTTAAGAATAAAATAAAAATGCATGAGATCAAATTAAAATAAATCGATCCATACCTGTGATCGATTTATGAAAAATCCCTCTTACTAAATTAAAAATATTTCATGTTAAATGGGTGAATAAAATATAGAGAGATATTAATTCTAAATTAAAAGACAAATGCTATTACTGTTAATTTAAATGGAGAGGTGAAATGTTCCAAACAAAGGGATACAATGCTTCAATGCTCACACCATTAGGAAGACTATATAAGCAAGAAAGATCGGTGAAGAAGAAGTGTCTCTGCAGTCCAGATAAGAAGACCAAAAGCAGAAGCAGAATCCAAAGAAGAAGAATTGAAGATGCTTATGCAGTGAGGGTGGAAGGGAGGAGCAAGGAAGAATTCATATCCTTTACTAAGTAAAGTGTCAATAAAAGGGATTTGTTTCTTCCTAGGGTTGGTGCCCTAAAAACAAGGGATTTGGTGCTTCCTAGGGTTGGTGCCCTAAAGACAAGGGAGTTGGTGCTTCCTAGGGTTGGTGTCCTAAAATAAAGGAGTTGGTGCTTCCTAGGGTTGGTGCCTTCAAGAAGGGGATTTGTGTCTCCTAGAGTTGGTGCTCTAAAAAGTATTGGTGTCCTTCACTCTCTTGGATTATTCTTTATAAAAACTTGTAAATTCATGTTAATTATATTTATATAATTGATTTTATATGCAAGTCCATTGTTGATCTTTGTGGGGATTTACAAAATAACAAATTGATTACTAATTGTTTAAAAAGAGGTAAAACTGATTCACCCCCCCCTCCCCTGCTCTAAGTATTTCCAACAATAAAGTCATGTTCTCAAAGTCTTGAGTCATGTTTCATGTCTATAAATCATGACTTTGATTTTCTCAAGGTATAGAAAGATGATCAGAGTACAATTACAAAAGTATTGATGTCATGATGGTGTTTTTCATCATTTGTAAAGAGAGAAGGTATTGGTCATATCTGCATAGTTTGAAGGTCACCATCAAGTGTTTTTTCCAAAATGGGTGTACAAAAAGTTTTAAATATCCACTTAACCATTTAAGTGTCATGCCACTTGTCAAATCACATTCAGTGCAAACTCTCCTAAAAGTCCACAACAATTCAAAATCACCTCATGCGCTAAATCGTACATAATCAGGATTTGGGAAATGTGGCACTTGATGGATTCTCGTTTTCAATGCCTTGTCATCATCATTCATTTACAAAAATTGGATTCAAAAGGAATATTCAAGCATTTCATGCTATTTTCATTTGTAAAGGTAGTCGTTGCAGACTGTTAGCACTGTAAACTTTCTTGTAGCAGCTGGTGGTGAGTTAGGGTTGAGAATGAGATAGGAAAAAGGTTGAAGTGTCTCAGATCAGAAAATGGAGGTGAATATTGCAGCAAGAAGTTTAATGATTATTTTTCATACCATGGGATTCGTAGAGAGAAGACAGTTACAGGAACACCACAAGAAAATGGTGATTCAGAAAGGATGAGCATGACAATCATGGAGTGTGCAAGGAGTATGAGATTGCATGTTGGGTTGCTCTTATAGTTTTGGGCAGATGTTGTAGATACTTTTGTTTAATTAATAAACAAAGGACCTTGAAGCTCTTTGGATGGTGGAATTCCAGAGGAGACATGGATAGGTAAAAAGGTAAACTATTATTTTTTGAAGAATTTCAGTTATGAAGCATTTGTTCATATTGATAAAGAAAATAGAACAAAGCTTGAAGAAAAATCCAAGAAGTGTACCTTTATTGTATACGATGTTAATAATTTTGGTTATCGCTTATGGGATTATGAAAATCACAAAATCATTAGGAGTAGAGATGTCATATTCAATGATAAGTTCATGTACAAAGATCATTTGCAAGGAAATAATTAGGAAAAAGAAAAACCATAATACACAATGGTTGATGAGATCACTGAAAAAGAAATTCCAAAGGTACTAGAAAATCAAATGTACAACAACAAGAGAAATAGGTACCTCAAATTCCTGCAAGTGTTGTTAAAATATATACCTGGTTAAGTATACCCCTGAATGATACTCTCCTTCATTTTATTATTTATTGTTGATTGATTCTGGTGAACCATAATTTTATGAAGAGGCAATGCAGGTAGACACTAAAAAAAAGTGGGATAAAAGCATGAAAGATGAAATGGATTCCTTGGTAAATAACCATACGTGGGACTTGGTTCAGTTTCATGCAGGAAAAAGAGCACTGCAGAATAAATGGGTTTACAAGTTCAAGGAAGAATATGGAGGAAAAAATGGTACAAGGCTAGACTTGTTGTAAAGGGGTTTGCACAAAAGAAAGGTATATATTTTGATGAAATATTTTCTCTTGTTGTTAAAATGACTTCAATTAGAACTATTTTAAGTCTTGTGGCAGTAGAAGATTTGCATCTTGAACAATTAGATGTAAAAACAACTTTTCTCCATGGGGATTTGGAGGAAAATATTTATATTCAGCAACCACAGGGGTATGAGGTCAAAGGAAAGGAGAATTTGGTATGCAGGTTGAATAAGAGATTGTATGGCCCAAAGAAAGCTCCAAGGAAGTGGTATTGGAAGTTTGACAGGTTTATGAAAAAACAAGGTTATAATATATGCCATTTTGATCACTGTGTTTATTTTAAAAGGTTAGAAAATGGAAGCCATGTTATCTTTCTATTGTATGTAGATGACCTTCTTGTTGCAGAGTCTAATATGCATGATATAAATGTTCTCAAGAGGAAATTATCTAATTCATTTGCAATGAAGGATTTGGGTGTTGCAAAGAAAATACTTGGTATGAGAATAAAAAGAGACAGGAAAAATTGGAAAATGACACTGTCTTAGGGTGAGTACATAGAGAAGGTGTTGGAGAAGTTTAGAATGTAGAATGCAAAACCAGTTAGTACACCTTTGGCCAACCATTTAAAATTAACTAAGGAAATGTGTCCCAAGACATGGGAGGAGATATAATAAATGTCCAGGGTCCCTTATTCATCAGTAGTTGGGAGCTTGATGTATGTGATGGTTTGCACAAGACCAGATATTGCACATGCAGTGGGAGTTCTGAGCAGGTATACGAAAAATACAGGTAAAGACAATTAGGAGGCAGTAAAGTGGATTATCAGGTATTTGAGAGGTACTTCTACTCATGCATTATGTTTTGGATGTCCATACACTATTTTTCACATCTCTCTCTTGCGCTCACATGATTTGACTTATTCTTTGAGGACACTTCCGTGAAAGTGATCCGGTTCAATATATGATTGTTTGTTCGCTTATGGATTCTGATGATGATGTTGTGGATATGATTTTATGTTACTTTGATATCTATGTGTAGACAGGTGCTATTGACAGGTTTCTTCTGAGTGTGCATGATACTTGACAGATTGAGGATGTTGATAGCATCGATGGACCTCCTTGGACTCTGGATCGAGTCAGGGAGTGGACTGTATATGGTTTGGGTAATTTTTTTTTATGCATATGTGACATATGATCGGGTGTATTATGATGGTTTTTATGGACCATTGGCATGTTTCGTTGATGAATGTAGGCCGATGATTTCTTGCTAATCAGGCCCACATTAGGAGTAAAGGGGCCATGCACGACAACCAGAGATATTGAGGGAGAGGTGTGGAAGCAGCCCTGCCACAACCTACTTTCACTCTCGACATGGCTCGAATTGTAGGTTAACAATTACCTACTTTGAGAGACCCACGATGTCGTAAGGGAAGACTGAGACGATCTCTCACGAAGATTCTAAAGGGCACGCAATAAGGTATGTTCCTTATTCCTTAGAGGCCCTTAGCCTCCCACAAGGTCGCTCGATGGAGTATTGACTCCAAGGGCTGGACAACTACCAAAATAATTCAAGGGCGAGTGGAACCCTTGGAGCATGTAGTGCATCTTGAAGGGTACATCACATAAATGAAACATGAATAAAGGTGAGTGGAACCCTTGGATCACGTAGTGCATCTTGAAGGGCACGTCACGATTTTTAACACAGGTGAGTTAATGAACCTAGGTGCCTTGAAAACAATATTTTATTTGATGTGGTGAGCCTTAAAATAAATGTTGTATGAGTAAAATTTATTAATTATAAAATTTCACTTAAAAATTGCTAATCCTAGTTGAAATTTAAGGCCTAGGTCTAAATAGGGTATGAGGACTAAAAACAAATTAATCAATTAATAAAACGGGGATGAAGAAAAATCAAATAAATAATTTAAAGGAGAATTAATTTATCTAAGAATTAATTACTATTATGTGTAAGACGTGTTAAATTGGAACTTGGACAAAAAGGGGAATTAAATGCAAAAGGAATGTGGAACATAGAAAGGAATCTAGTCTAGAGAAATTTCCTAAATAAAACTCAACTAAGACTTAAGAAAGGCGTCGGTCATTAAAGGAATTTGAGGGAATAAAGGGACAACAAGGAGCATTTTTAGGAACGCTTTTATGACGGGTGATGGAAATTGGAATTTAAGTTAATTAAATAAATGAATTTCTAGTGCAACTAAGGGATCGGGTGACAAGTGTACGAAGGAGCGTATTTCCTAATTAATTTTTAATAAAAAGGATTTAACGCGCATTTGGAAAAGTGGTCACTAAGAGAACTCTATAAACAAAATGGTGGAGAAGAGGAGAGGGTTTATTGGTATGCGTAAAGTTATGCTGCCGGATTTTTCTTGACTGATTTTTCTTGTGGGAGTTGGGACACCCAGCGCGAATAGAGAGTGGTAGCTCGACCTTGTGAGGTGAGATGGGAGCTAGATTTTTCGGGTTGTGTTCATGCGTGGCCCTTTTCGGCTCGTGGGGATAATAGGGAATAAGAGTACCCCTATCATTGGTTGTGAGATACTGGTGAAGTCTCATCGATTGGAAAGTAAGAGATCGAATGGAGTGCCTTCATAGAAGGGCTTCTCGCCTACATCGTCTTCGGTTATGGTATGCATGTTGAAAATTTTAATGGTAGAAAGATTTAAATTTTATACATGTATTGTTATTGGTGAACTTATTATATGTTGTTGACTATTGATATTCAATAATTTAAATTCGAATGGAAGGTTCATAATTTATCATTGTACTATTCAACGTTGCTTAAATTCTTAGGTGTATAGATTAAATGTTAGAGTAGATCATTACTCCTTTATGTAAATTGATTTAATTTACTGTAAATTGGGAATGTATGCATTGGTTTCATTGAGTCAAGTTTCTCTGCATAACATGCACATTAGTTTTCGGTTGATGATTGCAGCTATGTGAGACATTCTCCAGGAAAAATACCTGAGAGAGAGCCCATGAGAGGAGCGTGTGGTTCCTATCTGAGACAGAGATGGAACGTAGAGATGGCCTCCTTCTTATAGAGAGTTGAGAATAACTCCACATAATTCTCCTGTGTAACACAATGAGAAAGGATATCTGCAGAGTTGGACATGTCAGTGGTTGAGCACAAGGTGAACACGTGAAATCCCAAAGTGTTGTGTGAATCGTCATGAGACAGAGATGAAGATGATGTATTAGCTTCCTCTGATAAGAGAGCTGATGAGAAACTCCATATGAATCTCCTGTGTAATGCAGTGGGAAAGAAGATCTGTTGAGTGGACATGCATGTGGATGAGAACATGTGAACATGATCCTAGTGGTTGAGCACTAGTGAGAAGTGGTTCTTCTGTGTAATGCAGTGAGCCATAGACATGGACATCCCTATGGATGTGCTCCTAGTGTTTGAGCACTAGTGGGTGTATGATATCCCTTTCTATATTGTTCAAGAGTTAGACATGCATGTAACCCTACTTGTAATGTAAAGGGTATAGGTCGGCCCCACCTTAATGTAAACGATAATTAATCTGGTTATTGTTAATTATATTATGAGATAGAGAGGTTGGCTATGTTGTGCCAATATTCACTTCTGTTTACAGGTCAAGTCTAATATAAGTAAAGGTAAATTCCCCATTGAGGAATCATATCTTTTGTGTGAGTTTGGAAATTTCAGCAAGTACATCTTCTTGGGAAAAGTGTGCACCTCTCTTGGGCGCTAGTCTTCTAGGGTTTGCAAGCACCCTCTTTTGGGCTAGGATTTATTGGTGGTGATGGTATATCTCTTAAAGAATATAGAAAAGGATTTGGCTGGGTTTTCTTCCCTTGTTGAGAAGGGTTTCCCATGATACATCTTATGTTCTTGTGCGTGGTGTTTCTTCTTGTGATCTTGGCTGTTGCAACATAATAGGTTATGGTTTAAGTAAAAGGATAAAAATGGAATGAACTTCCTGGTTAACCTTACCTATTGAAAAAATAAACATGGTATTAGATCATAGGTCTCGAATAACCACTGCAGAAGCATTCAAAAAGCTAAACCGTCCTCCTGCAGTTTCGTACGACCTCCAGGATTTTTGCAGAAATCTGTACGACCCTCAATTGATCAGCCGTTTCACCCCTTTACAAGTCGACATTAGAGATAAAACTTGGACCAAGTTGTATGAACCTCCTCTTTTCATCTCGAGACACATCCAAAATAAAATTCTGAGGATTTTGAGTTTTTGGCCCTAGGGTTTCTAGGGTTCCGAGGTTTTTTGCAAAATCCTGATCTTAGGATTTCTGCAACTTCTTGAAGAAACGTTTTCAACTCAACAAGCAACCCTGTGAAAATCTAAAATTTGATTGTTGCCAGTAATAATCCCAACAAAATCAAGGTTACTAATCCAACCTAATCATTAGGTTTTCTAAATCCAGTTGGTGAGAGTTTGAAGAATCCGAACAAATGAAGAACAAAACTTTAGTAGAAGATAGGCTTGATGGAGCAAGCAACTTCAACTCCTGGAAATCAAGGCTTCAGGTCACCCTTGAAGAAGATGACCTTTTGGATGTGGTAACTAAAACTTTACCAGATATATCTACCGATGAAGAGAAGAAGATAAGAAAGGAAGAAGATGTCAAAGAAATAAAAATAATCATCTACTCAGTAAGAGATCATCTCTTACATCGCATTGCCAACCTAAATACAGCTTATGAAATGTATGAAGCATTAAAATAAATGTTTGAAAGTGAAAACACCCTCAGATCTCTTACCTTGAAGAGCCAACTTCAAAGTACCAAGATGACGAAAGGTGACACAGTTTCTATCTTCTTTATGAAGATATCAAAGATTAAAGAACAACTAGAAGTCATTGGAGAAATCATGTCCGATAGAGAACTTGTCTTATCCACTCTCAATAACCTTCCAAAACATTGGGAGCCTTTTCTTCAAAGTATCAGTGGAAGAGAAAATCTACCAACCTTTGATCGTCTATGGAC
>JASDQU010010738.1:80137-123766 GCA_032191745.1 Picea mariana
TTTGGTGAAGAATATGAGGTTGGAATTACATCAGGACTCTAAGTATTCCTTGTGATTTGAGGATTGGTTTGATGGGATGATGTACTTGGAGAAAAAAGTGGTTTTAGGAGGATCACTTTTGTTCTTGTTCTGATAAGATTTATTCCAGGTATCAACCATCATTACATCCTCTTCAGGGGCCCAATATAAGGCTGCAATTGGGGTATCATATATTTTGCAAAATATATGTTCTCTTACATTATTTATAATCTCACAAGTGTTTTAATCATGATTTTCTTCATAGAAATTACACCAAGCTCTTAAGATTATTTAATTAGGTTGAAAACTTTGAGTCTGATTTCTCAAGGAAGCTTGTGAGGAAGTTTTTGTAGAAGTATAAGTGACACCCTTTCTCTCAAAACCAATCATTTTGTTACTCGTATCTTGTACAAGCTGCAATACATTTGACATATCAGTTTGTTTGACATAATATTAGCAAGGGAGACTTGTTCTTGTTAACTATTCTTCAAACTCTAAATAGGTGTGTAGTGTGGATCCCACTCTATTAGCATTCTTCTCTTCTAATATATGGTGATAATAAGATGGTAATGCATTGTAATAATTCATTAAAGCAAATTGATTGTGTGGTCGAATGATTTCCAAGATTTGATTATATAATTTAGTGAAATGTAAGTTAAAATACTTGATTGTTTCACCCTTGTTATAAACAAGATTATTGTAATGTCTCAACAAATCCGTTGGAATTTGAAGTTTTTTTATAAGTGTATTTAAACCAATAAGATAATTAAACCCAAGTCGAAAAGACTTTAGGAGGTAATTTGAAGAAATCAACAACATCCTTTCCTTCTAAAGAATTAACAAATAATCACATACATGTATCGTTGTCATTTTCCCTTATGTTATGACATGCATTAGAAAACACAACTAAATGTTCATTGATAGAGATGGTTCCACTTCCAGATAAGTTAGGAAAATGATCTTCAAACTTCAGAAGAGGATTGGTAGTTGGATTCATATTTAAATGAGAGGATACATACAAGGTGTAGTGTTATGATCCTCTTTAAATTGGAATAAACCATACCGCTTGATCACCTTTGTATGGTTTGTGGTTGATTGGATAGGATTAAAGTGACTATACATGCTTTCGATTAATGATGAGGAAGAATCCTGTGAGGAAGTAGGTCCACTAGTAGTATTGAAGCCACTGGAAGAAGTCATTCTCATTTTCTTGGGAGAGAAATATATTGACAAACTTGAAACCTCAGTCTAAAAATCAAATAGGAATTGTCAAAGCCTAGGCTAAAGGTTTTCTAGGATTGCCTTCCCTCTTCCAATTTCAAATAAGGGATCAAAATCGATAGATTCACCTCTTTTTCATCTTGATGAATGAGATTGAGTGGTCATAAGACAACCTTATAATGAAGAGGCTAATTAGGAGCTTGCCTTTGAATGGATTCTCTTTTCTCTTGGATTTCAGTATCATGAGCAATAACTTCCCAAGAACATTCAATATCTTTACGGGAGATGGTTGTTTCCAAGAAAAAATAGAAGAGGCTTGAAGTAATGCTTCTTTGGTCAGAGAGATGAAACCTTATGTTTGGTTTTTCAGAGGTAGGCAAAGTCATTAAACCAGAAAAAGAAAAGAACAAGATAGTAAAGAAAACTCCTCAGTATGTTCGCCAAATAAATGTTGATGCAAGGAATGGAAAAATCCTTACTCAATTTTTTTTGAATCTCCTCAGGCTAAGTGACATAGATAGGATTATAACCCTAGGTTTATATCCTGTCAAAACTCTCGATCTTACCTCGAGAAATATGATTCTTGGATTTGATGCTATTTTATAAATATGTAATTTTTATATGTGTTTTATTTCAAATAAACTGAAGTAAGTAAAAAAGTGTACTTTCAAATTGAATGAATTTATGTAAACATGTAAATAAGAAAAATATGAAATAAGTAAATAAAAAAATACAAAAAGTCACGTAAGTGAGAAGAAATCAACAAATCTTTTATTTAATATCAATGTGAGTTACAACGGAGACTATCTCTTCAAGTCCATGCGAGGACTTGGAACATTATAATTCTTGGAATTCCAATATGTTATTTGACTCATACATAGACAACTAGTGTAAAAAATTGAATACCAGAACAAAAAACTGAGTTGGATCAGTCCAACTTATAAGTGCATCATTGTTTTGATTTATGAAAAACTAGCATTAATTAGAATTGTTATCCCCCCATTCCTAGGGATAACTAAGGAGATGATGTATAGAGTCCCACAAGTTGTATACATGGAGTACCGAGAGACAGAGCCCTTCACTCACCATGCATCACCATCTGATCGATGACAACAACATCCACCACACCCTGCTTGGACCACAGAGGAAGATAGATCTTGCTTCATGATATAATAAGTCTTGTGTCATGGTAAGTGCCATTTTAATAATTGAAGCACTTGAACATGTTGCAAAGGGTCCTTTCTTGATTTTGAAAATGCTTGCTTGGAAATTATACATTTTGCCTCATTTCACCTTGATGGTTGACATGTTGTCCTAGTAAGTGGGTTACCCTTGGGAAAAGGATTTCTACTAAGGGGTATCCTTCAAGAGTTTTCATACCATTCCCATGCATACTTATCACTTTCCATACTTCTTCCCTTTCATTTCCCCATATTTTGGATTTTTGTTCATATTGACCCAAGAAGGGCTTGTACCTCATTTCATGTGAAGAAGGGGCTAAAGGCATGGATGTAGATTGCAACTACTATAAAAGAATAAGAAAATAATGTTGAAAATAAAGTAAACACAGAAAATGAGGACCATCAAAAGTTGGTCCAACTTAGCTCTACCTACTCAGTGCCCTCCCTGGTCCCAAATTGCAAATTCTAAAGCTTGAAAACCTTATAAAGGGGATTAGAAAATACAAATAAATGAAAGAAAGGATTGGAAATATGGATAAAAATGGGTCTTGGAAAAATAACACCTAAATAGTTGGTAACTCAAGAGAAAGCACACCCTCTATAGAGGAACCCATAAATGAGGCAATATGAGACCTTGTATGTCAAGAAACCCCATGCCCAGAAGTAACACGCCCATACACCTCATGATTTTTACATGACTTAGAGAGGGTCCTCTTGGAAAACACTCCTTGAATTTGGAAATGATCTACCCAATAGGTCACTATGACAACCCTCCCATACTTAAATTTGGCAAGTTGTATAAGGTCTTTGAACATTTGTTTATTTTGAAAAGGGGGGATTTGATTCACATGTTTAGGCGATTCTTTTATTAAATATGGATTACTTGGCATGATGCTTGTGGATTGTGGACCCTTGGAGGGCGTACTTGTTTGTGTTTGCAGGACCTTTCTAGGTGAAAGCTTGATCGTGGAGGCACAAGGTTGCTTGGACCTTCATTGGGGCATGAAGACGACAGGTTGTATGATGCACCCCCTCCCCTCCCATTCAACACTTGGGAGGATGAACATTGCATTTGGAGGAACTTGGATGTAACATCCCTCTCTTACGCGCACTGAGTGAACTTATTCTTTGAGGACACTTGCTTGCAAGTGATCCGGATTATTATACTTTTGGGCATTTGATTATGATTATGAGGCGTTATGAATTGATGACATGTTATTTTGTTGTATTGACATAGATAGGGGCTATTGACTCGGTTTTCCTGAGTGTGTAGGATTTTGGACCTCGAGGATGCAGAGGCATCGATTTAACCCCTGCCACCAGATCGAGTCAGGGAGTGGACTATTGGGGTTTGATTGTTGTATATATGAAATTTGTGCATCTGATTAGATGATATGATTATGAATATTATTCTGACATGATTCGTTGATGATGCAGACTGACGATAGCTTGCCCACCAGACTCACATGTGGAGTAGAGGGGTCACACATGACTACCAAAGATGCTGAGGGAGAGGTGTGGACAACAACCCTGCCACAACCTACTAGCACTCCCACTGTGGCTTGAACTGTAGGTTAACGATTACCTAGTTCGAGAAGACCCACGATGCAGTGAGGGCGGACTGCTGCAGTCACTCACAATGATTCTAAGGGGAATGCAATAAGGCAGGGGCCTTATTCCTTAGAGTACCTTAGTCTCCCACAATATCACTTGGCGGAGTATTAACTCTAGGGGTTTTGATGTCTACCAAGTCAGTCAAGAGGTGAGTGGCACCCTTGGAGCACGTAGTGCGTCCTGAAGGGCATGTCGCGCAAGAAAAACAGAAAGAGGTGAGTGGCACCCCTGGAGCATGTAGTGTGTCTTGAAGGGCATGTCGTGCAAGAAAAACGAAAAGAGTCGAGTGGCACCCTTGGAGCACGTAGTGTGTCCTAAAGGGCATGTCGCGTAAGGGAAATAGAATGGGGTGAGTGGCACCATTAAAGAACCTAGTGCATCCTGAAGGGCACGTCGCGTTGCTAATTAATAAATGAATGAACCTAGATGGCCTTAGAACGAATAATGTGATGAGAACGATTTAAAGCAATTTCCCTAATAAAATGTCGCCCATCCCAGGAAAATAAAGTCTAGGTCTAAGTGATACTTGTGATAAAAAAATTATCTATTTATATAAAAATATAAATATAAATAAAAAAATAATAATGATAATCATCATTAATTATGCGACAAGTAGGGGGTAAGTAATTCAATTAATTTATAAAAATCTTTTGGAGGGATAAAATTTAAAAGGGGGAAAAAGGAGAAATAATTGTTTTATCACATATGCTAATTAAAAATTTATTAATTAGAAAGGAAAAGGGGAAAAAGTTAATTTTCTACACCTGCCAATTTGAGTTTTAAATAAAAAGGGAAAGAGGGAAATCTAAAAGAAAGGGGAAACACAAGGAAAAAGCATAAAGACTAACTTAGTAAGGTATCTAGCATTTAAGAACTTTCTAAATTAAACTCAACTAGTAAATTACTAGGGGGGTAAGTCATTAAAATGTGTAAGGGAATATGGGGACACCTAGGAGCGATTCTAGGAATGGTTTTAGGTGGGTGAGGGAAATAGGATTAATTAATTAATTAATGAAATTAATTTATGGTGCAATTAAGGGGATGGGTGACACATGTACGGGGAGGATTTTTATGAATTAAATTATTGAACAATAAATTAAATGGGATTTTGGGAAAGTAAATGACTTAGAAACTCTATATAAAGGAGGGAAGAGGAGGAGGATGAATCTCTTATGTTATGCGTAACGTTACACTGCATAATTTTAGACTTGACTGACTTAGCTTGTGGGAGTTGGGATACCCAGCTCGGTGAGGAGTGGTAGTTCGGCCTTGCGAGGTGAGATGGGAGGTAGCTTCTCTCTGTTTTAGTGTGCGTGGCCCCTTTGTGTCTCGGGGGGATAAGGGGGAAGAATATTACCCTAGTGTTGGCTGGGAGGTACCGATGACGTCTAATCGATCAGCAAGCGGGAGTTGCACGGAGCGCGCGGAATAACAATTCAGAGCAGATGACTTGGGCTACGATACACTTACTTGATTCTGCATGGTAGATTCTTATTATACCTCACACTTTCAATTCTGTATTTTTAATTGGGTAAGGAAAATGTTGACATATCATTTAACTGATAACTTAATTTCTCCATATCCTTAAGCTCGATGTTGATTGATTCCCTTGGCTTTAGATCCCCGTGTGTTGAGCCTATCCGTTGGTTTTGTTGATTGTTGTGAAGCGTTGAGATTTTCATCCTCATCCCTATTTTGTCATTCCACGCCTGAGCAGTCGTCCAGGAGCCGAAAAGACAGTCGTCACTTCGGTGCACAACGACCTATAGATTCTAATGCCCTGCTTTTATGTGCGTGGATGACGAGTGAAGGATGTGTTTTCCCAGTAGTTTACCCCTTCTTATCTCCACACCTTGATCTCCTCCTTGTTTTGGTCTTTGCTTGTTATATCACCTCTGCGTCCTAATCGTTCTCGGCATCTGAAAACTGTGTTTAGTGTTCTCTGCATTTCAACACCCTCAATCAAGAAATTTCTAACTCTGCGTTTTTTTTAAATGTTGTTGGATAATTTAACTCTTCTTGGTAATACCTTCCTCGTTATTTAACTATGTGTTTTGTTTTTTGGGGGGCATTATTCTCTACAATTTTTTATACTCTGCACCTTAATATTTGACGACGAATTAAGACTGCAAATCGTGGGTGTTTACATGGTGATTTCAACTTCTTAAGACTGCATTTGGTTTTTATTTACTGGGCGAATTGCCACTCTTAAAGGCACATTCGTTGCTTATGTTTACCTGGCGATTTGTCACTTCTTAAGTCTGCATTTCATTTTTATTTACTGGGTGAATTTCCACTCTTAAAGACACATTCGTTGCTTGTGTTTACCTGGCGATTTGCCACTTCTTAATTCTGCATTTCATTTTTATTTACTGGGTGAATTGCCACTCGTAAAGACACATTTGTTTCTTGTGTTTACCTGGCTATTTGCCAATTCTTAAGTCTGCATTTAGTTTTTATTTACTGGGCGAATTACCACTTTTAAAGACACAATCGTTTCCTGGGTATTTAACTAGCGATTTGCCATTATTAAAACTTCATTTATGTAACGACTTATTGCTCTGTGATTGCCATTGTTAAGACTACAATTATGTAACGAATTATATTACTCTGGAGATGTCATTATTAACACTGTATTATTACCACGATTTATTGCTCTGCGTTTTATATCTTGATTGTGTTTTCATGGCTAGATATATTACTCTGCGATTGACATTATTAAGATTGCAATCGTTGCATGTTATGCCTGCGATTTGCCAATTGTTACCTGGTGAGTTTGGCCACTTGTTATGCCTGTGATTTTCTAATTGTTACCTGGCGAATTTGGCCACCTATTATGCCTGCGATTTGTCAATTGTTACCTGGCAAGTTTGGCCACCTATTATGCCTGTGAATTGCCAATCGTCACCTGGCGAGTTGGGCCGCTGGTTATGACTGTGATTTGCCCATTTATTAACCTGGAAATTTTTCCATTTAATCACTGCATCTTCATGTCTTTATTAACCTGGCGATTTTGCTGTTTATCTCTGCGTCTTCTTGTCTCTTTGCCAACCTTGTCATTGACCACCCTGCCCTTTGCCTGCGATGTAATGTATAGCTTTAAATCTCATTGATTTCGGTAATGTATAGATTTCGGTAATGTATAGATTTCGGTAATGTAGAAGATTTCTGTAATGTATATGGCATTAAATCTTATTGAATGCATATGGTAGTAATTCCCATCGAATGTATATGGCATTAAATATCATTGAATGTATAGCTTGATTTATATGGCATTAGATCTCATTGAATGTATAGCAACTTTTCTATTAATGTGTAGCTTGATTTATATGGCATTATATAGCTTGTAATGTATAGCTTGATTTATATGTAATGTATAGCTTGAATTAGATAGTGTTAATAATAGCATTAATTCTCATTGAATAACATTGAGGTGACAATTATTCATAAACAACAAGATAGCATTAAAATTTCATTGAATAGTGTCAATTGGATTTTATTTATAACCACATAACAACATAAAATGGCAGAAAAGATAGCATTGAAGTGGCATTAATTATAGACATCGATCACATTTAGGATTATCCCTTTTAGACAATAATGTCGATTATTTTTTTAAGCAGCATGGAGCACCTTTAAAATGTTAATTAGATCACTTATTTTAATGGATAATTTATAATTGTGGATAAGCGTATTTGATTTGGTTAAGTGCCTTTCTTAGTGTGCATTATGACCTTAGTCACTTGGTAATAGTTCAACCTTCGCACTTAGATGTCTGGCTTATCATTTATTGCACGGGTTGTTGGTGAAGTTAGGTATTAGCTTGAGATTTTCCTTTGATTGTAGTCATCTTGGGTCATGTCGACCTGTTGCTTGGGGTATGGTTGTAGCCTTTTGTCAGTATTCGGCTCCTAGCGCATCGAAGTTATCTAGAGTCCTTGGTCGAGATAGGATGTGTCGCGCCAAGGTTATAGTCGTTCCTATCACCTGGGGATGACATGATTCTTGATGAGGGGATCATTGCGAGCCCTAAGGAATAGAGGTGAAGGATAACTTGTCCGAGGTCTGTGCTTTCCGTGTGGGTGTTGTTGATCGATGTGAGTTGTTGTTAGCGCTTAGGTTGTAACACCTTCATACGTTTGGTTCACGCGCCTTGAGGTTCTAGTCATTGGTCATCAAGGTTGTTGTGTCGGGCGGGGATGTGTCCCTTAGCTTGTAGGCGTGATCTTGTTGCATCGGGCAAGTAGTCGTTCCTCCTTGTTGTTTTACGCATGTTTCGCTTAGTTGATCTTGTGCCAGTGCGTGGAATCATAGTTGTCTGATGCCTATTCAACGGGCATGGTGCCCACCATTAGATGTGTTGTTTAGCTGTAATTGTTGATGTCTTCCCTTTAAAAAAAAAAAAAAATTGCACTTTTTTCTTCGCTTATAGTCGTAACGATGGGGTCGTTACATATGGTATCAAAATGGGTTCAACCCACAACTTGGGATCACTATGGCTTTCGTTGATATAATATTGGATTATAATTTTCTAATTAAGTTGACTTGTATTTGTGCAAGTAATCATGGTTAGAGGGTGTTGCAGAGGCAGACAATGGGGTGCTAGAGGAGGAGGCACAACACCTCCAATAGCATCCATGCCTGAGGGGTCTAACCCCCAGGGAGACGAATAGGTTTTCGGGTAGGAGAAGATAGCAGTGGGTGATGTGGTTGGGTTGATGAGATATTTTTAGTGCATGTCTGAGGCACTGACTAGCTGTTTGGACAGAGAGGAGGCCAGGGCACCAACACCCCCTGAGGGTCCACCGCGTGCTCCAGTTGGTATTGGTAGAATTCACCGTGAACTTGAGAAGGTCAAATTTCCCCGAGTTCTTTGGTGCCCCGGACAGCGCAGTCGTCGAGGCATGGTTGGAGAATATGGCGATGTGCTTTGCACTTTGCAACTATTCATCCAACATGAAGGTCCACATGGCGGTCTTTCAACTGAAGGGGAGCGCTCTTCTATGGTGGAAGATGCTCCTGCCACAACTGAACATGGTCGTCGAAGATGTGTCATGGGAACTATTCGAGGAAGGGTTCCGAGAGAGGTACCTATCAAAGGAATTCATTAAGAGTCATCTCAACGAGTTCAACACCTTACGACAGGGTAGTTGTACGGTGCCCAAGTACGAGGCCCATTTTATGGAGTTGCTTCGGTACGCTCCGCATCTTAATACTGAGAAAATTATGGTCAACAGGTTCATGTTCAGCCTTAATGGCAACATACGTGCAAAGGTTAGGATTTTGATGCCTCAAACCTTGCATGATGTCATCTAGAAGGCCCTCATAGCAGAGGAGGAGCTTATTAGTGGGGGTCAGAGCAGGACTCCAGCAAGACCAGCAGGGAAGGTGTCATTTGTTGCACTGCAACATTAGACACTAGCTAGACAGATTCCAGGATATCGTGGCTTCCAGAGAGGATCCACTTTCACTACACTTCGGTGACCAACGCCTCAACAGTGGACACCTTATCGAGGACCACATCATCAGCAACAACATCGACCGCAACACCAACAGTTTGGGCTTGTTCAGCAGAACAGACTAGGATTCCAGGCTGGTGGGTCATCATCTTCTACTTTGGGTACCAGGAGTACTGGACCAAAGAAGAGGTGTTGGATGTGTGGGGAGCCACACTACCAGCGTTACTACCCAATGGAGAGGACTAGAGCATATGGATCAGTCGGACCCACTACCATGGGAGAGTTGGGCAAGGACCATCAGATTCATGCAATAGTGAATAACCTCCAGGAAGAGCACCATTTGACTGTGCTCGAGACGTCAGGTACTGTTGCTGACCAGACCCTTAGTATTTTGATAGATCCTGGTGCTACCGAGAGTTTCATTTCTGGTGTAGCGCTAAAAAGGATTAAGGTAAAGACAATCGAACATGATAAGTTTAGCTTTGTAGAGATGGCTTTGGGAGCCAAACAGAAGGTTGGAGGAAAGGTTATGGGATGTACCCTTAACCTGGGAGAGTTTGTCACCAGGGCCAACATGTACGTCACGATCTTAGAATATTATGACGTCGTGATTGGTATGGACTAGTGGGAATCGCATGAGGCGATACTCAACTGTAAGACGAAACAATTGAGCTTGGTCAATGGTGAGGGACAAAGATGTGTGATTGTAGGATGGAACTAGGGAGTTTCCCTGAGGTTCATCTCTTCCTTGCAGCTATGGAAGAGCATGCGCAAGGGATGTAAGATTTATGCGATCCTTACATTAAACGAGAAAGGAGTAGCAGAAGATCTAGAACACCTTCCGGTGGTGAGAGTTTGCATATGTCTTTCCAGAGGAGCTACCTGGGATGCCACTGGAGAGGGAATTGGAGTTTACCATAGACCTAAAACCAAGGATTGAACCAATAGCAAGAACGCCTTATCGTATGTCGACCCCGGAGTTACAGGAGTTGAGAATGCAACTGAAGGAGTCACTAGACCTGGGACTTATACGTCTGAGTGTGTCACTATGGGGTGTGCCTGTTATTTTCATACGAAAGAAGGATAGGTCATGAAGGCTCTGCATTGACTACCGTCAATTGAACAAGGCAACGATCAAGAATCAATATCCATTGTTGAGGATTGATGATCTGTTCGATCAGATGAAAGGTGCGATGATGTTCTCAAAGATTGATTTGAGATCAGAGTATCACCAATTACAGATCAAGGAGGATGACGTCCCTAAGACCACCTTTAAGACGAGGTTTGGTCATTACGAGTTTATTGTTTTATCGTTTGGACTGAAAAACGCCCCAGGGGTATTTATGAGTTTGATGAACGGGGTGTTCCGCGAGTACTTGGACAAGTTCTTCCAAGTATTCATTGACGATATTTTGATTTACTCTCGAATGATGGAGGAGCATGACGATCACTTGGGCTTGGTACTACAGTGTCTGCGAGAGAAAAAATTGTATGGGAAGTTGTCCAAATGCTCGTTTTATCAATCGAAGATTCACTATTTAGGGCATGTCATCTCTGACAAAGGTATCAT
Source organism: Picea mariana (assembly GCA_032191745.1). NCBI lineage: Eukaryota > Viridiplantae > Streptophyta > Pinopsida > Pinales > Pinaceae > Picea > Picea mariana. Next base: position 91,201 of record JASDQU010010738.1, read on the forward strand.
CGTGGATCCAAAAAAGGTATTGTCATGGATCCAACAAAGGTCAAGGCTATTATGGAATGGCCTATGCCGACGAATGTCCCAGAAGTGCGTAGCTTCATGGGTTTAGTAGGATACTATCGACGGTTCATAGAGGGATTTTCGAAGATAGAAAATCCGATCACGGAATTGCAGAAGAAGAACAAGAAGTTTGTTTGGACCAAAAAATGCGCGGAGGCATTTCGAAGGCTCGAGATGTTGAAAATGGCACCGATAATTAAGGTCCTTGACATGGATGCAGACTTCTTGGTATGCACTGATGCATCCAAGGAAGGCTTAGGTGGAGTCTTGATGCAAGATGGTCGAGTGATCGCTTACATCTCAAGGAAACTAAGAAGGCATGAGGAGAACTATTTGATGCACAATTTGGAGTTGTTATCCATTGTATATGCCTTGAAGTTTTGGAGACACTACCTTGTTGGACGAAAATTTGAACTAAAGACGAACCACTGTGGACTACAACACATCTTTACGCAAAGTGACCTGAACGCATGACAACGAAATTGGTCGGAATTGCTTAGCGAGTACGACTTCGAGATTACTTACATAAAAGGAATAGTGAACCGAGTGGCAGATGCATTGAGTTAGAGACCACACATCTTTTCGATGTTGCCTCTTCAGACGAATCTACGTGAAAAGATTCTAACTTTACAGTGCGATGATGACTGGTACAAAGAGGTCGAGATTTTTATCAGACAAAACACAATGATGGTACCAAGATTTGAAGGATTTACATTTGACGACGATGCATTATTGAGATTTAAAAATCGGATTTACGTACCACCGAATGACGAGTTGAGGAGTTTGATCCTAAACGAGGATCACAAAGCGGTGTACATGGCCAACCCTGGAGTCACGAAGATGAGGGTAGACCTTAAACCCTTATTCTTCTGGAAGGGAATGAAGGAAGACACAGTCAACTATGTGGCCCGATGTCTAGAATGTCAACAGGTAAAGGCTGAACATAGACATCCAGCACGATTACTACAACCACACACTATTCTGAAATCAAAATGGGAGGTTATTTCAATGGATTTTATTGTTGGATTTCCACCGACGACAAGGTGACACGACTCGATTTTTGTAGTAGTCGACACTCTGATGAAGAGTGTTCATTTTATTCCTGTGCGTATGACATATCAGAAACCTGACATAGCTAGGGTTTTCATCAGTGATATTGTGAGGCTACATGGCATGACTAAGAGGATTATATCCGATCAGGGATCGGTGTTTACTGGACGATTTTGGACTAGTTTCCAAGAGGCCTTGGGAACCTAACTTAAATTTAGCACTACGTATCACCCGGAGACTGACGGGTAGACCAAATGAACAAAACAGACCTTGGAGGACATGTTGCGCATGTATGTGATGGACCAACAAAAGCGTTGGGAAGAATTATTGCCACTGATAGAATTCACATATAACAATAGTTACCAAAGCACCATTAAGATGACGCCTTTCGAGTTCCTTTATGGGCAACCATGTCAGACGCCTTTGAGTTGGGATTGGATTGAGGATAGGGTCTTGGTGGGACCAGAAGCGATCCAAGAAATGGAAGAGAAAATGAAAACAATAAGACAAAGGATCAAAGAAGCACAAGATCGACATAAGATTTATGTCGATGCGCACCGTGTCGACCGTAGTTACGAAGTTGGCGATCGAGTCTTCTTGCAAGTAAAACCGCATAAGAGTTCGATCAAGTTTGGTAAGGGAGATAAACTCTCTCCTAGGTTCATGGGACCTTTCGAGATTGTGGAGAGGAAGGGGCCCATGGCCTATCGACTAGCCTTACCTGATTCTTTGAGGCATATGCACGATGTTTTTCACATATATGTTTTGAGACATTATATTAGTGATCCTAAACATGTTATTGACATGAGTTCCTTCCAGGTATCAGACAAGGGAGCACTCATGGCTGAGTCGATCTGCATCCTGGATCATCGCATTCGACAACTACATTATAGAATAGTAGATCAGGTCAAGGTCCAGTGGGACAACTATAGTCTGCACTCGGTGACCTGGGAAGACACATATGATATGCGCCAACAGTTTCCATATTTGTTTGATAGATAGACTTATGATATTGTGATACACATTATTTCGACACTTATATACTGTGAAACTTCAGGACAAAGTTTAGACTAAGAGGGGGTGTATGTAACATCCCGCTCTTGGGCGCACTGAGCGAACTTATTCTTTGAGGACACTTTCTTGCAAGTGATCTAGATTATTATACTTTTGGGCATTTGATTATGATTATGAGGAGTTATGAATTGATGACATGTTATTTTGTTGTATTGACATAGACAGGTGCTATTGACTCGGTTTTCCTGAGTGTGTAGGATTTTGGACCTCGAGGATGCAGAGGCATCGATGAAACCCCTTAGACTCTGGACCAAGTTGGGGAGTGGGCTATTAGGGTTTGATTTTTGTATATATGACATTTGTGCATCTGATTAGATGATATGATTATGGATATTATTCTGACATGATTCGTTGATGATTCAGGCTGGCGATAGCTTGTCGACCAGACTCACATGTGGAGTAGAGGGGTCACGCACGACTACCAGAGACATTGAGGGAGAGGTGTAGACAACAACCCTACCATAGCCTAATAGCACTCCCATCGTGGCTCGAACTATAGGTTAACAATTACCTAGTTCGAGAAGACCCACAATGCCGTCAGGGCCAACTGCGACACTAGCTCACGATGATTCTAAGGGGCCTTATTCTTTAGAGGCCCTTAGTCTCCCACAAGATCACCTGGAGGAGTATTGAATCAAGGGGTTTTGATGTCTACCAAGTCAATCAAGAGGCGAGTGGCACCCTTGGAGCATGTAGTGCATTATGAAGGGCACGTCACATAAGAAAAATGAAAAGAGGCGAGTGGCACCCTTGGAGCACATAGTGCGTTCTGATGGGCACGTTGTGCAAGGGAAACAAAATGGAGCGAGTGGCACTGTTGGAGCACCTAGTGCGTCCTGAAGGGCACGTCATGTTGCTAATTAATAAATGAATGAACCTAAATGGCCTTAGAACGAATAATGTGATGAGAAATATTTAAAGCAATTTCCCTAATAAAATGTCACCCAGCCCAGGAAAATAAAGTCTAGGTCTAAGTGATACTTGTGATAAAAAAAAAATCTATTTATATAAAAATATAAATATAAATATAAATAAATAATAATGATAATCATCATTAATCATGTGACAAGTAGGGGGTAAGTAATTCAATTAATTTATAAAAATATTTTAGGGGGATAAAATTTAAAAGGGGGAAAAGGGGGAAATAATTGTTTTATCACATATACTAATTAAAAATTTATTAATTAAAAAGGAAAAGGGGAAAAAGTTAATTTTCTACACCTCCCAATTTGAGTTTTAAATAAAAAGAGAAAGAGGGAAATTTAAAAGAAAGGGGAAACACAAGGAAAAAGCAGAAAGACTAACTTAGTAAGGTATCTAGCATTTAAGAACTTTCTAAATTAAACTCAACTAGGAATTAGTAAGGGGGTAAGTCATTAAAATGTGTAAGGGAATATGGGGAAACCTAGGAGCGATTCTAGGAATGCTTTTAGGTGGGTGAGAGAAATAGGATTAATTAATTAATTAATGAAATTAATTTATGGTGCAATGAAGGGGATGGGTGACACATGTAAGGGGAGGATTTTTATGAATTAAATTATTGAACAATAAATTAAATGGGATTTTGGGAAAGTAAATGACTTAGAAACTCTATATAAAGGAGGGAGGAGGAGGATGATGGATCTCTTGTGTTATGCGTAACGTTACGCTGCAGAATTTTAGACTTCATTGACTTAGCTTATGGGAGTTTGGATACCCAGCTCGGTGAGGAGTGGTCGCTTGGCCTTGTGAGGCGAGATGGGAGGTAGTTGCTCTATGTTTTAGTGTGTGTGGCCCCTTTGCAGATCAGGGGGATAAGGGGGAAGAAGAGTACACCTAGCATTGGATGGGAGGTACTGGTGAAGTCTCACCGGTTGAAAAGTGAGAGATGCATGAAGCGCGTGGGATAATGACTCAGAGAGAACGACTTGGGCTACGGTGCGCTTACTTGATTCTGCATGGTAGATTCTTATTATACCTCACGCTTTCAATTCTGTATTTTTAATTGGGTAAGGAAAATGTTGACTTAGCATTTAACTGATAACTTAATTTCTCCATAGTCTTAAGCTCGATGTTGATTGATTCCCTTGGCTTTCGATCCCTACGTGTTGAACCTGTCCCTTGGTTTTGTTGATTGTTGTGAAGAGTTGAAATTTTCTTCCTCATCCCTAGTTCATTAGTCCATGCTTGAGCAGTTGGCCATAAGCTTAATTGACGGTCATCACTTCGATGCAAAACGACCTATAGATTCTAATGCCCCACTTTTATGTGCGTGGATGACGAGCGAAGGATGTGTTTTCCCAGTAGTTTACCCCTTCTTATCTTTGTGCCTTGATCTCCGCCTTGTTTTGGTCTCTGCTTGTTATATCACCTCTACGTCCTAATCGTTCTTGGCATCTAAAAACTGTGTTTAGTGTTCTCTGCATTTCAACACCCTCAACCACAAAATTTCTAACTCTACATTTTTTTTAAATGTTGTTGGATAATTTAACTCTGCTTGGTAATACCTTCCTAGCTATTTAACTATGTTTTTTTTTTGGGGGGGGGCATTATTCTCTGCAATTTTTTATACTCTGCACCTTAATATTTGACGATGAATTAAGACTGCAAATCATGGGTGTTTACCTGGCGATTGCCACTTCTTAAGACTGCATTTCATTTTTATTTAGTGGGCGAATTGCCACTCTTAAAGACACATTCATTTCTTGTGTTTACCTGGCGAATTTCCACTTCTTAAGTCTACATTTCGTTTTTATTTACTGGGCGAATTGCCACTCTTAAAGACACATTCGTTGCTTTTGTTTACCTGGCAATTTGCCACTTCTTAAGTCTGCATTTCATTTTTATTTACTGGGCGAATTGCCACTCTTAAAGACACATTCGTTGCTTGTGTTTACCTGACGATTTTCCACTTCTTAAGTCTGCATTTCGTTTTTATTTACTGAGTGAATTTCCACTTTTAAAGACACAATCGTTGCCTGGGTGTTTAATTGATGATTTTCCATTATTAAGACTGCATTTATGTAATGACTTATTTCTCTGTGATTGCCATTGTTAAGACTGCAATTATGTAATGAATTATATTACTCTGGAGATGCCATTATTAAGACTGTATTATTACCACGATTTATTACTATGCGTTTTATATCCTGATTGCATTTTCATGGCTAGATATATTACTCTGGGATTTCCATTATTAAGACTGCAATCATTGCATGTTATTCCTGCAATTTTCCAATTGTTACGTGGCAAGTTTGGCCACCTGTTATGCCTGCAATTTTCCAATTGTTACCTAGCGAGTTTGGCCACCTTTTATGCCTTCGATTTGCCAATTGTTACTTGGCGAGTTTGGCCACCTGTTATGCCTATGATTTGCCAATTGTTACCTGGCGTGTTTGGCCACCTGTTATGTCTGTGAATTGCCAATTGTCACCTGACGAGTTGGGCCACTGGTTATGACTGTGATTTGTCCATTTATTAACCCGATGATTTTTCCATTTAATCACCGCATCTTCATGTCTTTATTAACCTATCAATTTTTCTATTTATCTCTACGTCTACTTGTCTCTTTGCTAGCCTTGTCATTGACCACCTTGCCCTTTTCCTTCGATGTAATGTATCAATTTAAATCTCATCGATTTTGGTAATGTATAGATTTCTGTAATGTATAAATTTTGGTAATGTATAAGATTTTTGTAATGTATATGGCATTAAATCTCATTGAATGTATAGCTTGATTTATATGGCATTAGATCTCATTGAATGTATAACGACTTTTCTATTAATGTGTATCTTGATTTATATGGCTTTATATCGCTTTTAATGTATAGCTTGATTTAGATAGCATTAATAATAACATTAATTCTCATTGAATAACATCGAGGTGACAATTATTCATAAACAAAAAGATAACATTAAAATTTCATTGAATAGCATCAATTTGATTTTATTTATAACCACATAACAACATAAAATGGCAGAAAAGATAGCACTAAAGTGGCATTAATTATAGACATCGATCACATTCAGGATTATCCCTTCTAGACAATAATGTCGATTCTTTTTTTAAGCAGTGTGGAACACCTTTAAAATTAAGTAGATCACTTATTTTAATGGATAGTTTATAATTGTGGATAAGCGTATTTGATTTGGTTAAGTGCCTTTCTTAGTGTGCATTATGATAACATTTATGACCTTAGTCTCTTGGTAACAGTTTGACCTTTTTCACTTAGACATCTGTCTTATCAGTTATTGCACGGGTTGCTGGCAAAGTCAGGTATTAGCTTGAGCTTTTCCTTTGATTGTAGTCATCTTAGGTCTTGTCGACCTGTTGCTTGGGGTATGGGTGTAGCATTTTGTCAATATTCGACTCTTAGCACGTCGGAGTTATCTAGAGTCCTTGGTCTAGATAGGATGTGTCGCGCCAAGGTTATAGTTGCGTCTATCACCTGGGGACGACATGATTCCTGATGAGGGGATCATTGCGCGCCCTAAGGAATAGAGGCGAAGGATAACTTGTCCGAGGTCTGTGCTTTCTGTGTGGGTGTTGTTGATCGATGTGAATTGTTGTTAGCACTTAGGTTTTAACACCTTCATACGTTTGGTTCACATGCCTTGAGGTTCTAGTCATTGGTCGTCAAGGTCGTTGTGTCGGGCGGGGATGTTGTCCCTTAGCTTGTAGGCGTGGTCTTGTTGCGTCGAGCGGGTAGTCGTTCCTCCTTATTTTTTTAGGCATGTTTCACCCAGTTTCTCTTGTGCCAATGCGTGGAGTCGTAGATGTCTATTTCTTGTTCATCATGCGTGGTGCCCACCATCATATGTGTTGTTTAGCTGTAATCGTTGATGTCTTCCCTTTTTTTTTTTTTTAAATTGCACTTTCTGCTTCACTTATAGTTGTAACGATGGGGTCGTTACATTGGACACCATGAGATAATTACATGTTATCCCCTTTCACCTCAACGTTGGACTTGGAAGGCCTAAAACATCATCTTCTATGCCCTAGATGTCATATGGAAGAGAGGGTTTTTGATGGGGTTCTCATCGTTGATTGTGATGTTACATGTTTGGATGGAGAGAGAGACACTTGGCATGCACTAGAGCACTTGGTGATAGGGTACATGGCCTTTGGAGGCCCAAGTATATTCATCAAGAAGTTCAATGTCTATCTTGGAGGCCTAACATCATCCTTTAGGGCATGATGTCACCCCTAAAAGGGGAATTTCTTTATGTATTTTCTAATTTTGAGTTGTGAGAGGCAAATAAAAGAGGTCAGCCTTTACAATTTTTTGTTAACATTTTAAAAAAGTGGAAAAAATGGTTTTGAGTGACCTTGTATAAATAAAGGTCACTCCCTTTTCATTTTATCAACATGTTCTTGAGAATTACATACTCTCTTGGCTTAAATTTTTTCCCTACTTGGGAAATTTTCTATATCTCTCTCTTGATGTTTTGTGGATGCTATTCACTTGTCTATTGGAGGAAGAACTAAGGTGTTATCTCTTGTTTCTTATTTCTTTGCTATTGTGGTGGAATATTTTTGGTAAAGAAGGGTTTTGCATGCTATCTCTTGAAATTGGTAAGTAAATTTCTACATATTGTTGTTGTTTCTTCTTGTTTCAAGATTAATCTTGTTTAAATCCTTGGATAATTATAAGGGCATAGACCCTCCACCAATATTTATCATTATTGTCTTTGAAAATTTATTTTGCAAAGGTTTCTACAAGAAGTAAAAGGGATTACACCCTTGTAGATTTACCTTGTTAGGTTTTGTTTGCTCCAAGGAGTAAAAAAGCTTACACCCCTAGAGAAGTAACAATCCCTATATCATACAAAAGAGACTCCATTAACCCAATTGATAAGGCACTAATCTACTTGCATTGGAGATATAATATTCTCACATTGGTATGCGTGAAATTTTGAGGTATTTCAATTGTTCAAGTTGGATATATTTCCACATGCTATATGATTTATTGTGCCTTGGGGGAATATTTATTGGCCAAGTAATTCTATTTGATGTTATAAATTAATGACAAATCCATTAGGGTTACAACAAACTCATCTTTATCTCTTGCTTTACTCACTTTTCTACCACTAAAATATACTTGCAGGATGCCATGATTAATCTACTAGTTGCTGGCTATCTTTTGGGTGGATTGCTTTTCAATTTTGGTGGCTAGAATTTTCTTCTGTATCAATTAATTGCTATGGATATTATACTTTTACATAACTTGTTGATAACACTACATAACAACCCCCTAGTCACCATCAAAATCTTTCTTTAATCATTGGAAGTTTAACTAGTCTTTGCTAGATTTGTTTCCAACATCTTGTACTTGATTTTGGATGGTTAAATTTACAAATATTATTATTATTCATTGCTGATATATGTATTTTCATACTACTTCAATTTGGGATAGAAATATTAATTGTTGCATACATGATGATCCCTAATGACACTTGAAAATCTATCCTAAAGCCTTTCCCTAGTTTGCCTGGTGAATCCACCTGAGGGAAGTTCCCTCTCCCCTTTTGATGAAATTTTCAAGATCATCTGGTGAATCCACAATGGTCTGTACCCAGAAGGTCCCCTAGCCAATCCCTCCACCTATGACCAAAAACCAAGGCCTCTGCCTCAAATAATGAATCAGAACCCTCCACATACACTCACCCCCAGTGTGATACAGGTAGCGCACAACCACCAGTTCAATGGATTGTATGAACCCATGGATATAACAAATATTCCTGGACCACCCTACAAGGTCCCAACCAATTTCAAGAAATGTCTCCCTACCTTCTCAGGGGAGGATCCCTTCTCAGTATGTTACCATTTGAGTACATTTTTAGATTCTTATGGTGGTTATGCGTCACATGATCAATACGAATATATGTGCTTGAAACTCTTATCTTTGTCTCTCACAAGGAAATCCAAAAAATGGTATAACAATATACCTCCCAAAACCATTACCAGTTGGGAAATTTTTCAAGATATTCTCACCAAAAGATTCATAAAGGATGAATATTATGTCACACTTACTGACCAACTTTATATTTTCAAAAGGGGACTAAGTGAAGGAATCAAAGAAATGGATGGTAGGTCTAACACTCTCATCAAAAACTTACCCAAATATCTTAAACCTTCCACAAGTGTCATCCTTCATTATTATATGTGGACTGTGAACAACCCATATGGTTTTCTATTGGGAGAAAATTTTCCTTCAACTTTGAATGAAGCCAAAAAAAGATCTTGTGAAATTGAAGAACACATGATGTCTTCCTACCCTGAATGCTTAAATTCTCTCGAAGGAACTTCTCAAACCAATGAGGTGGTTAATTTTATGCACACTCAGCACATGCCTAAGACTTTCAATGTCACTAAGACATCTATGCTATCATAAGAAGAAATGGACACCACTGGGTTAATTGACTATATGGTAAATTTCATTAGCCAACAAAAACCTTGAATCCATCCCCAAAAATGTTTTCATACTAAAAAATAACTCCATTCAACCCAAGGGAAAGAGTGAACCTTGAAAAGACCCTTGTGGCTAACACTACTAGGAAGGAAATGTTATAATGTATCAAATAACTTTCCCCCAAGATCCATCATCCAATGACTATGAACCTCAGTCAAAGCCAAACCCCTCCAAATTAAGATAACCCAAGGGACCAACAAGGAGAGAAGGATCCCCCCATTATTATTCTGACAAAACAGGATGAAAATAAAGAGAGATATTACCAACCTTTCCTCATCACTTTGGCAATAAATAACTTGTGCCTTCATAATTATCGGATGAATCCCAGAGCCTTAGAAAACATCATGAAATTGAAGCTTCTGAAGAAACTTGAACTAAATATTACACGACCCTATGAAAGCACCTGTAGAATTGATTCAAGGATTGTCCCAGCTTATGGAATCATTAAGGATTTATAAGTGAGTTTTGAGCAATTTCAAGCCATACCATTCCATATGGATGTTGTGGTCATTGAAATATCTTAATCATGGGGACTACTATTGTCGAAAGAGTGGATAAACAAAGTGGGAGGAAATATCCATGCAGATTCTTCTCACATCACTTTCCAATCCCCATATGTCGATCATATCATATTATATCCTGAAACTTCCATTTCAAGACAAATCAAAGACTGAGATAGTATGACTCATCGAGACCTTACAGTACAAGAAGGGATTGAAAACACCTATATCCTGTCAAAATCTATTTTCCTAGATGAAGAAGAAAGAGAAGGTCCTTGGAATTTGTAGTTTGACGGGGCACATTCAAATTTAGGATCAGGTGATAGAGTTGTTTTTTTATCACCAGACAAAGAAACTACCTTTTCTCGTAGAGGTTGGAGTTCGAGTGCACTAAAAATATTGTTGAATATGAGGCCCCCTTTTTAGGTTTTCACCTTACCATAAATATGAAGATTAATCTCTTGCACATCAGGGGAGATTCTTACCTGATCGTCTCTCAAGTCAAAATAGATTTTTCTTCCAAGAAACAAAGGTTGAAACAATATAGAGACATTGTTTAGGATGTCATGAAAAGTTTTGACAATTTTTCGATCAAGGTTGTCCCCAGAGAAAGAAATTTTATGATGCCTTGGTCATGTCCACTTCTACCTTGCAACCCTATGAATATATTTTCCCTTACAAGGTGGAGGTAAATTCTAATCCTTCAGTCCCTGATAATTTAGAACACTTGCAGGTTTTTGATGATGAGAAACAGATTCTACATTTCCTCTAGAATGAGGGTGAGTTTTTGGAAACTCAGATAAATTTACTCAATGAAGGAGGGGACATTAAGGTCATAGAATTTCTTGATGATTCATTAACAAAAACATTGGCCCCTCTGAATAGGATGTTTGATCGAAATGACATGTACAAGAGGAAGCCTACAAATGGCCAAGATGATGAAATCATAGATTTTAATATTGGCATCAACATGTCTCCTAAATTAATGAAGCTAGGAAAAGGAACGACCCATGTTAATTTGAAGATGTCTTTGATTGGTCGTATGGGGATTTGAAATCTTACTGAGAAGATGTTATACAACATGCAATCCCCCTCAAAGAGGATGAAAAACCCTTCAAAACAAATGAGACAGATCAACCCAGAGATTACACCCCAAGTTCAAAAGGAGTTGCAAAAAATGGTAGAAGAAGAGATAATTTAACCTATCAGGTATTCATATTGGGTATCTAATGGCCTCATGGTCATTTTAAAGAAGAATGGTGACATCATATTATGTGTTGACTTTAGGAATTTGAATCAAGCATCACTCAAACATAATTACCCCTTTCCAAACATGGAAAATCTATTGCAAAGGATTATTGGAGTGGGGATCATGTCTATGCTTGATGGTTTCTCAGGATATAACTAGGTATTGGTAAAGGAGGAGGATCAACTCAAGTCTGATTTCACTACTCCATGGGGAACCTATAAGTATTTAAGGATGCCTTTTGGTCTAACAAATGTTGGAACCACTTTCCAACATACTATGGATTACACTTTCATGGATTTGATTGGGAAAATTATAGAAATTTATCAGGATGATTTGATGGCCATATCCAAGAATATAAATCAAAATGCTCAACACTTGTGGATAATTTTTGAGAGATGCAAGGAGTATGGCATTTATTTCAACCCCAAGAAATCAATTTTTTGGGGTAGATAGAGGAAATCTATTGGGATATATCATCTCCAAAGAAGGAATCTCACTTGATCCTTCCAGAATTGAAGCAATTGAAAATATTCCCCTCCCCAAAGATAGGAAGGATTTGAAATATTTCTTTGTCAAGGCGAATTTCATAAGGAGGTTCATTCCAAGTTTCATTGAAACTGTGAAACAACTGAAATATTTGCTAAAAGAGGATGTCCCTTTCAAATGGGACAATGATGGTAAAAAGTCATTTCAATGCATTGAGGAAGCCATAAAAATTTCTCATGTCCTGATAAGCCCTAACTTTTCCAAATATTTCATCATTTTCTCCTTTGCCTCAAAATATACCATAGCTAGTGTTATTTTGCAAAAGAATGATGAAGGGGATGAGCAACCAATTCCCTTCATGAGTAGGGAATTGAGGGACTCAAAACTGAATTATACGACCACTGAGAAACAAGCATACACACTTGTTAAATCTCTTAATCATTTTAGGACATATGTTGGGTATAGAAAGATCAGGGCTTGTGTTCCTTACTTGGCAATAAAGGATGTTTTGTCACAACAAGATTTTGTTGGCTCAAGGGGAAAATGGATATCACAGATACAAGAGTATGACTTAGAAATAAAACTGACCAAGATAATCAAGGGGAAAGGATTAGCTAACATGTTGGACGAAAGTAATGAGGAAGCTATTGATATGGGTGAGAAGGAACATATTAAGATTCTCATAAGTGAATTTGAAGGAGATGAATGATACTCATACATAATTTATTATTTGAAGAACCTTACATGCCCTAGTCACTTAGTGGACCATAAGAGAAGAGCTTTGAGACTTAAGGCCATGAGGTATTGTTTTATGCAATATGGTATTGGATGGAGAAATCTAAATGGAGTAATCCTTGGGTGTGTAAACAGGAAAGAAGTTGATAATTTGATTTCAGAACTTCATTCAGGATACTTTGAGGGTCACTTTGTAGCTCGTGCCATGGCCCATAAAATCTTAAGGGTGGGTTATTATTTGTCTACAATTTTTTTTGAGACCCACAAATATGTGAGATCCTACTAACTATGTCATTTATTTTCAGGAAAACAACGATTACCTACCCTTCCCCTCAAGCCGATGGTTGTTGAAACACCTTTTCAACAATGGGGATGGGATTTATTAGCGATTTAAAGGAGAATTCCAATAATGGTTACCAATGGGTCTTAACTACTACTGATTATTCACTCGTTGGGTTGAAGCCATCCCAACAAAGAGGGCTATAGAAGAACTGGCGATGAACTTCATTGAGGAAAGAATAATTAGCAGATTTGGTGTCCTTGCTAAGATTACTACTGATAACACCAATATTTCAGGTCAACAACATTGAGTGAGTTATTTTTCAAGTACGGGATCATTTTATCACACTCTTTGAATTATTACCCCTAGGGAAATGGACTTGCAGAATCCAACAACATGAACATCATGAACATAGTCAAAAATATTGTTGGATATAATAAGAAGAGTTGGGATAGTAAAATCAAGTACGCCCTCAGAGAGAATCACACGACAACTAAGACTTCTATGGGGGAAACCCCTTTTGCGTTAGTCTATGGGATGGAGGTGAAGTTGGCTATAAATATACATATCCAACATTGCAAATAGCTCGACATTTTTCAAATGATAACAAAGCACTGCAATGAAGGATTGATCAACTCATATAATTGGATGAGTCCAGAAGAATATATTTCGACAAGATGGTCAGGAATCAAGATACAATTAAAGGAAATTTTGATCAAAAAGAAGGAAAAAAAAAGGGATTTCAAGGAAGGGGACTTTGCCCTGATGTGGGACAAGAGAAGAGAAAACCCTGGGATGCATAAAAAATTTGATAGTTTGTGGCTTGGACCGTACCAGATCAAGAAAATGGTTGGGACTGATTCTTTTTATCTATGCACTACCAAAGGAAGGAGGATGGCATTTCTAGTTAATGGGCCTATAATCAAGCGTTATTTCTCCAATGGAACCTGAATTCTTCATGGCCCAGGCCCCAGGTAAGTAGGCATGTCATTTTACTTTCTTACATTTGCATTTTGTTTGCTCATAGTAGCTTAGTTTCACTTATCTAGATTTTCATATGCATATGTCATTTACATATTGTTTTATTCAGATTTATGCATAGTTCCTCATTGCATTTTCTTGATCATGTTACATGTTAGTTAGAAATTTTTGAAAAATGCAAAATTTTCTTTTTAAAATAGTTGTCAATTTTGAAATTTGTTATCATATGAATAAAGTTGTGAGTGAGCCACCCTTGATATCCAATGTTTTGTTTGTTTCATTGTGTGGTGGCATAGGTATTACCAAGAGATGCTAAGGTTCTCATGCACTCTACGACGAATACATGTCCCTAATTAGGAGTTATATTTTATCCCTCCATTCCTAGGGATAACTAAGCAGATGATGTCTTGAGGCCCGCAGGTTACATACATGGAGCACTGAGAGGTAGATTAACAAGCAGATCCCTTCACTCACAACACATCACTATATTCTCGATGGTAAAAACATACACCACACCCATCTTGTCCCACAGAGGACAACATGTATTGCTTCATAAGGTAACAATCCTGGTGTCATGGTAAGTGTCATTTTAATAATTAAAGCATTTGAACATGTTGCAAAGGGTCCTTTCTTGATTTTGAAAATGTTTTGTTGGAAATTATGCCATTTGCCTCATTTCATCTTGGAGGTTGACATGTTTTCCTAGTAAGTGGGTTACCCTCAAGAAAACTATTTCCACAAGGGGGTATCCTTGAAGGGTTATCATACCATTCCCACAAATACTTATTGATTTCCATACTTCTCCCCTTTCGTTTCCCCATATTTTGGGTTTTTGGGCACATTGACCCAAGAAGGGCTTGTACCTCATTTCATGGGAAGAAGGGGATAAAGGCTCGGATGTAGATTGCAGCTACTATAAAAGAATAATAAACTAATGTTGAAAATAAAATGAACACAACAATGAGGACCATCAAGAGTCGGTCCAACTTGAGCTCTACCTACTCAGTGTCTGCCCCAGTACCAAATTGCAAATGCTAAATCTTGAAAACCTTATAAAGGGGACTAGAAAAATACAAATAAATGAAAACGTGGATTGGAAATATAGATAAAAAGGGTTCTGGGAAAATATCACCTAAATAGTTGGTAACTCAAGAGAAAGCGCACCCTCTAAAGAGGCACCCATAAATGAGACAATATGAGACCTTGTATGTCAAAAAAACCCATGCATAGAAGTCACACCACCATCCACCTCATGTTATTTACATGGATTAGAGAGGGTCCTCTTGGGAAAAAATTGACTTGGGAAATGAACTACCCAATCGGTCACGATGAAAACCCTCCCACACTTAAATTTGGAAAGTTGTATAAGGTCTTTGAGCATTTGTTTATTTTGAAAAGGGGGGATTTGATGCACATGTTTGGGTGGTTCTTTTATTAAATATGGATTTATTGGAATCATTCTTATGACTTGTGGATCCTTGGAGGGTGTACTCGTTTGTCTTTGCAGGACCTTTCCAAGTGAAATCTTGATCATGGAGGCACAAGGTTTCTTGGACCTTCATTGGGGAATGAAGCCCACATGTTGTATGATGTTCCGCCTCCCATTGGACACTTGGGAGGATGAACATTTCCTTTGGAGGAACTTGGACACCATGATATGATTACATGCTAGCCTCTTGCACCTCAATGTTGGCCTTAGAAGGCCTAAAAGGTCATCTTCTATGCCCTAGATGTCACATAGAAGCTAGATTTTTTTATGGGGTTCTCATGGTTGATTTTGATGTGACATGTTTTTATGGAGAGAGAGAGACAATTTACATGCACAAGAGAACTTGGTGGTAGGGAACATGGCCTTTGGAGACTCAATGATCTTCATCAAGAGGCTAAACATCTCTCTTGGAGGCCTAACATCACCCTTTAGAGAATGATGTCACCCTTAAAAAGGGGATTTCTTGTTTCAAGGTTAATTGATGACGCCACACAACCCTCAACCTGTAGGTCGGAAGGTCTGTATCAACAGGATCTTTCCCCTTACAGTGGCCCGAAGAGCTCTCGGAAATGGCTCTTCTATTTCCCTTTCGGGAAATCTGCACCCACAGTCAACTTGTGAAATCCCCCTTGTACTTGGGAGATCGGACTTCGCGCTCTCGCGAATCCGTTGGTCGAGCGTATTGTCCCTCAATCTCCAAAACCTGAAAACCAGTCAATGCTGACCTTTTCTCTCCCTGGTTCAGATTTCTCCCTATCGCGATTTCGGCAGTCGCGATGTCGAGCAACTCGTCTCCTTGACTCCCGAAACCTGATTTGCCGAAACTCCGATGCGTTTGCAAGCTTTGACCTTTCAACGCCCCTTTACTCCGTCGAGACTTCGGATTTCGTGATATCACGAATCCTGATGCAATGAATTCGGAGCTTCACTCCCCGAAACCCCAAAATGCTCAACGGAGGTGACTTCTACGTCAATAGTGTGCCACCTGTCCACCTTGCTGGCTCCTATGGTCCCACACAATCTTATCGATCCTTCATGGCTTCGTGCTTTGTGATTTCATGAAATTTGATACCAAGTTTTCGATCCTTCCACTCATGAAATCCCAATAGGTGATTTCACGAGTGATCCAACAGCCCCTGGCTGACTTGAGTCGATGGCTCTGTCTCTCCTGAGCTTGCACCCTTTTGAAGCACTCAGGGTAACTCCCCTACTCCTCCGTGAGATCTGACGGCTCATGGGACTTCACGAATTCTCTACAAAGAATTTCGACCGTCCGTTCTTCCTCTGAGAACCTCTACACAAACTAAACAAGATATCTCTCTCAGTTGAACTTGTCCTCCTGCGGTCCGACGTCGCTATG
Source organism: Picea mariana (assembly GCA_032191745.1). Classification (NCBI taxonomy): domain Eukaryota; kingdom Viridiplantae; phylum Streptophyta; class Pinopsida; order Pinales; family Pinaceae; genus Picea; species Picea mariana. The sequence continues at coordinate 107,913 of JASDQU010010738.1, forward strand.
CCTTCCTTCGATTTTCAAGATACTTGGCCTCCTACCTTCCTTCAAAACCTTCGAAGGTTCAAATCCTTCTGAGCCTCCCCACGACTTCAAAATTTTCAGAAACCCCTGCTCGCACTCCTTGCGGCAACCTTCAAACACTTCCAAATGTTGAGCTCCTTCGACTCTGCGCACACCTGCAGCAGTAGTCTCTTAATGCTTTGCTCAGATTCACAACTCTGAGACTTTACTCAGCCTACGCACTCCTTGCATGGCTCCTGTGCCCAACTGCACTTCGGTGGAAATGAGAACAAAAGAAAAACTATCTGAGCCTTTAGAGACGTAACCCTGAATTCTTGTCGACGCACTCCTTGCAGACAACTTCTACTGCACTCCTTGCAGGAACTCTTTCTCAGATAGAGAAATAATTGAAACTCATTCCTACTTCCTTTCAGACTTCAACTCAAAATATGAAATCATATACACAACATAAAAGAAAATGTACACCAGGAAGTAAACATCCATGAGCATAACATTTAGCATACATACACAGAGAACCAACACAACACCATGGATTTGAATCAAAGTTCTTTTCTTATTAATTCAAATCTCTGTACATGGGTGTCTTCAAATTACAGTTCTCTGCTTCTCTTCTATTCTCTTCCTAACTCGTTACAATAATACAAGTGAGGGTGTCTATATCTCGTTTCCCTCCTTCCTTCTAAACTGTCTAATCTACACATTAACTCCTATCTACTTGCATTAACTACTATAAATGCATTCTACCTACTAAGGATGAGAGTAGATCACTCAAGGTCTGTTTACATTTTACCAATGCGCCTCCACTTGGCAACTTCATTAATATTTCAAAACGGTTTCAAAATTTGCGCTGGGTGCTTTTCCAGCTGTCTTTTGCCTCCGCGCTAGCTCGCTTGAGATGCTCCTGCATCATACTCCCCCGCTTGAAATTTTTCATGGGCTCCTGTCCATGAGATCGCGCACGGTCTGTCCATGCCTCTGGATCTCTGCTTCATTCTCCCAGCTGGCATCTTCAACTGGATGGCCCTTCCACTTGACCAAATATTCATAGTATTGTTTTCGCCTAGTCTTTTTGCTCACTCTTTTGTCCAGTATGCGCTCCATCTGCAGCTTTACTGCAACTGGAATCTGGTTTATCCACTGGATCACTGGCTGTTCATTTCCTATCCCTGTTTCCTCATCTTTATATGGGTACAAATCTGAGATATTGAATATCGGAGAAATTCCGATCCCATCGGGTAATTCAATCTTGTAAGCATTTGTCCCAAATTTCCTCAAGACCTTACATGGTCTGATTTTCTTCATCTTCAGTTTATTATATGTTCCTCTCGGGAACCTTTCCTTTCTCAAATGTGCCAGAATCAAATCACCAACCTCAAATTGAAGTTGTCTCTTGTGTTGATCTGCTCTGCGCTTATATTCCTGGCTTGAATTCTGCAATCGTTCCTTCACCTGGCTGTGAAGTTCCTTCATCGCCTCTGCGAACTCTTCTGCACTAGTGCTTCTAGTTACAGTCTATTCAGAATCCCTTAGTTCAGAAATCCCTCTTGGTTGCATGCCATAGATAATCTGAAATGGACTCTGCCCTATGCTCCTATTAACTGAGTCATTATAAGCAAATTCTGCCTGTGGTAATATGTTGTCCCACTGGTTGTGGTGTTCTGCCACCTGGCTTCTCAGCAAGTCTCCCAGACTTTTGTTTACCACTTCCGTTTGTCCATCCATCTGAGGATGATAAGCCGAACTAAACGATAAGTTAGTTCCCAGCTTCTTCCATAACGTCCTCCAAAAGTGTCCTATGAACTTAGTGTCTTGATCCGAAACTATGTTCCTTGGTAAGCCGTGAAGTCGAATGACTTCTTTGAAAAATAGATTTGCAATGTGAGTTGCATCACTGGTTTTCTGACATGGAATGAAGTGTGCCATCTTGGAAAATATATCCACCACCACAAAGATTGAGTCAAATCCTCTTTGTTTTCTTGGCAACCCCAATACGAAATCCATGCTGATTTCATCCCACGGCTTCTCAGGTATGGGTAATGGTTGATAAAAACTGGCATTCTGTCTCCTTCCCTTCGAATGCTAGAAAATTTTGCATTTTTCCATGAATCTCTTGACGTCTTCTCACATTCCCGGCCAAAAATATGACTCATTCAATTTTGTGAACGTCTTGTCATGACCAAAGTGCCCCACCAATCCTCCACTGTGTTTCTCCTTCAACAAATTCTCCCTCATGGAGCATTTCGGAATACACAGTTGATTACCTTTAAACAGTAATCCTTCCTGGATCATGTATTCTAACCAATGGCTTCTATCTCCGAGAATTGGATTCTCAGTTGCTTTATAAGCCTCCTTAAAATCTGGATCATTTCTGTACATGTCCCTGAGATCATCAAAACCTAATGTTTTGACTCTGAACTCCTGCAATAGCAAACACTTCCTGCTCAAAGCATCAGCAACTTTGTTAGCAGTACCAGAAATATGTTTAATCACAAAAGTAAAATTTTGCATGTATTCAACCCATTTTACATGTCTCTGATTCAACTTCTCCTGTTGAGTCACAAACTGCAGTGCATGATTGTCACTGTATAAGACAAACTCCTTCGGAATCAAATAGTGTCTCCATTTTTTCAATGCCTGTATGATAGCATAAAACTCCTTATCATATGTGGAGTACTTCACTTTTGCTTCATTCAACTTCTCACTGAAGTATTCTATCGGCCTGTCTTCTTGACTCAAGACTGCCCCTATTGCAAACCCACTTGCATCGCAAACCAAAACTGGTTGTTCCATGATCTTCCGTTTCAATAGATTGAAACTCTTTTCAGCTTCTTCTATCCAGTGAAAATATTTATGTCTCTTCTTCACCGTGTCCATCATCGGTGCACTAATTCCACTGAAATTTCTGATGAACTTTCGGTAGAAACTAACCAATCCGTGAAAACTTATCACCTCGAATATACTCTTCGGTGATGGCCAATTCTTGATTACCTCCACCTTATCTGGATCCATCCTCAATTTATCTGCAGAAATAACAAACCCCAGATAAATGAGCTCTGTCTTCATGAATGAGGATTTCTTCATATTTATCAACAGCTTCTCCTGCTGTAATTTTTGCATCACTGTAGCCAAATGCTTCAGATGCTCTACCACTGTTTTACTGAAAATCAGTATGTCATCCAAATACACAATGACAAATTTTTCGATGAACTCCTTCAGGAATTCGTTCATTAACCTCATGAAGGTACTCGGTGCATTTGTTAAGCCAAATGGCATATCAAGCCATTCATACAACCCTTCATTGGTTTTGAATGCTGTCTTCCATTCATCACCTTCTCTCATGCGGATTTGATGATAACCGCTTTTCAAATCAATCTTTGAAAAGAATTTTGCTCCACTCAAGCAATCCATCAGATCATCCATCCCTGGAAATGAAAATCTGTACCTGATAGTTATCTTGTTGATCACCCTCGAGTCAGTACACATCCTCTAGCCTCCATCTTTCTTCGTACTGAGTACTGTCGGAATAGCACACGGACTCAAGCTTTCCCTGACCAAACCTTTGTCCAAAAAATCCTAGACTTGTATTTTGACCTCCTCATTCTCCTGCGGCGTCAATCTGTACGCTGCTTTGTTTGGTAAACTGGATCCTGGTATGAGATCAATATGATGACTCACACTTCTGATCGGTGGCAATGAACGAGGTAGTTCGTCCACTACTATGTTAGCGAACTCTTCCAGTAGTTCCTGAACTTCTTCTGGTAAATCATCTACTCTTGTGCAGGTCAAAACAATCTTCGGTTTCTTGACCACAATGAATTGCGGTTCTTCCTTCTTCTTGACCTTTGTAAGAAGTTCCTTCCCACTGATGAGAAGTACTGTGTTGCTTACTTCTGGTTTCACCTCCTTATCCTTGATTGGAAGCAACATGTGAGTTCTCCCATTCTTCTCTAGGGTGTATGTGTTCATTCTCCCATCATGAATCACATTCCTATCATATTTCCACAGTCTACCCAACAATAGATGACAAACATCCATAGGAATAACATCACATAATATCTTATCATTATATCCTCCTATCTTAAATTCAACTAAACACTGTTTAGTGACAGTTACCTGATGTCCTTTTTGTAGCCACGAAACTCTATATGGGCTTGAATGATCAATCGTCTCCAGCTCCATCTTTTCTACCATCTCTGTAGAAACGAGATTATCTATGCTACCACTGTCCACAATGACCTTGCATACCCTGTCCTTGGTTTTGCAAGCAGTCCGAAAAAGTTTGTTTCTTTGGACTGAACTCTCCACCTCCTTCTCTGGTGTCAAAAGAGCTTTCCACATCATCAGCGATCTTCCGCCTTCAGCATCTTCTGCCTCAACATCCCGCCTCTGTGCTTTGGTGATGTGAGTCTCTCCTCCTTCTTTCTTTTTATCTGGACACTCATAAGATTTGTGTCCAGTCTTACCACATGTGAAGCATGTTATTACTCCACCTCTTCCTCTTCCTCTACCTCTAGTACGAGGAAAAATATTATTATCAGCATACTCTCCTCTTTGTTCGGTACACTGTCCTCGCTGCGAGCTTCCACCTCTCTCAGTTCGAGTCTGAGGTTTCTTCCAGTCCTCCTTGGGTTTCTGGTTTTTATCCTAGGCAATCGACTTGCCTCTAGGATGACTTCTGCCTCGACCTCTTTGACCCTTCTTTCGGCTCAGCTTTTCTTCAGCTTTTAGAGCCATCTGATAAGCATCTTCCACCGTTCGGATGGTTACCATGCTCATCTCATCCTGAATTTCGTATCTCATGCCATTCGTGTATCTGGAAACCTTTTCATCATCGCTCTCCCGATGACCTACCTTGATGTTCAGCTTGTAGAATTCTTCAGTGTATTATTTCACTGTCATCAGTTTTTGTCTCAGGTTCTGCATCCTCCTGAACATAGTGATCTGGTAATCTCTGGGGATGAATTTCGCCTTCATCTTTGTGATCATCCTATCCTAGCTCTTGATCTTCTGCTTTCCCTTGCAGTGTCTATCAGCTTGTAGTTCATCCCACCACAATGCTGCATGTCCCTTTAATCTTATGACAGCATGCTTAACCTTCTTGTCCTCTTCGACATCTTCATAGTCAAAGTATGTGTCCAAAGCTCTAATCCAGTCTAGAAGCTCCTCTGCATCCAAGTTTCCCTCATAAACTGGAATGTTCATTTTCTCTCTTGCACCCATCCTTGCAATAGCCTTAATCAAATGTTCGTTTGCTGCATCTTCGGCTGCAACTTCCTCTTCATGTTCAGCCTCAATTTCACTTTCGGAATCACTAAGATCCCCAGCATTGACTGTATGCCTTTGTGTTGTCTCCATGTCTTCGAGTCTGGCTCATAGATCACGCATCTCTCTCTCCATGGCTGGATCAGTCATCTACCTACCTCTTCTTCTCGACATTTCCCTCTCCTCTTGCGGTTTGGGTGATTGTCTGTCCCTTCTCCTTGGCGGCATGGTGAATTTTCTTTTTCTCTGCTACAAAAAGAAAAGAACCTTTCTGCGCTCTGATACCAAACTGATGACGCCATGAAACCCTCAACCCGCAAGTCAGAAGGTCTGCGTCAATAGGATCTTTCCCCTTACAGTGGCCTGAAGAGCTCTCGAAAATGGCTCTTCTACTTCCCTTTCGGGAAATCTGCACCCATAGTCAACTTGTGAAATCCCCCTTATACTTGGGAGATCGGACTTCACGCTCTCGCGAATCTGTTGGTCGAGCGTATAGTCCCTCAATCTCTGAAACCCGAAAACCAGTCAACGCTGACCTTTTCTCTCCCTGGTTCGGATTTCTCCCTATCGCGATTTCGGCAGTCACGATTTCGAGCAACTCGTCTCCTTGACTCCCGAAACCCGATTTGCCAAAACTCTGATGCATTCACAAGATTTGACCTTTCAACGCCCCTTTACTCCATCGAGACTTCGAACTTCGCGATATCACGAATCCTGATGCAATGAATTCGGAGCTTCACTTCCCGAAACCCCGAAATGGTCAACGGAGGTGACTTCTACGTCGATAGTGTGCCACCTGTCCACCTTGCTGGCTCCTATGGTCCCACACAATCTTATCGATCCTTCACAGCTTCGCGCTTCGCGATTTTGTGAACTTTGATACCAATTTTTCGACCCTTCCACTCACGAAATCCTGATAGGAGATTTCACGAGTGATCCAACGGCCCCTAGCTGACTTGAGTCGATGGCTCTCTCTCTCCTAAGCTTGCACCCTTTTGAAGCACTCGGGGTAACTCCCCTACTCCTCCGTGAGATTTGACGGCTCACGGGACTTCGCGAATTCTCTACAGAGAATTTTGACCATCTGTTCTTCCTCTGAGAACCTCTGCACAAACTAAACAAGATATCTCTCTCCGTGGAACTTGTCCTCCTGCGGTCCGATGTCGCTACGCCTTCCTTCAATTTCGAGATACTTGGCCTCCCTCCTTCCTTCGAAACCTTCGAAGGTTCAAATCCTTCTGAGCCTCCCCACAACTTCAAAATTTCCAGAAACCCCTGCTCGCACTCCTTGCGGAAACCTTCAAACACTTCCAAATGTTGAGCTCCTTCGACTCTACGCACACCTGTAGCAGCAGTCTCTCAATGCTTTGATCAGATTCGCAACTCTGAGACTTTACTCGGCCTACACACTCCTTGCACGGCTTCTGTGCCCAACTGCACTTCAGTGGAAATGAGAACAAAAGAAAAACTATATGAGCCTTTAGAGACGCAACCCTGAATTCTTGTCGACGCACTCCTTGCGGACAACTTCTACTGCACTCCTTGCAGGAACTCTTGCTCATATAGAGAAACAATTGAAACTCATTCCTACTTCCTTTCAGACTTCAACTCAAAAAATGAAATCATATACATAGCATAAAAGCAAATGTACACCAGGAAGTAAACATCCATGAGAATAACATTTAGCATACATACACATAGAACCAACACAACGCCATGAATTTGAATCAAAGTTATTTTCTTATTAATTCAAATCTCTGTACATGGGTGTCTTCAAATTACAATTCTCTGCTTCTCTTCTATGCTCTTCCTAACTCGTTACAATAATACAAGTGAGGGTGTCTATATCCCGTTTCCCTCCTTCCTTCTAAACTGTCTAATCTATACATTAACTCCTATCTACTTGCATTAACTACTATAAATGCCTTCTACCTACTAAGGATGAGAGCGGATCGCTCAAGATCCGTTTACATTTTCCCAATGCGCCTCCACTTGGCAACTTCATTAATATTTCAAAACGGTTTCAAAATTTGCGCTGGGTGCATTTCCAGCTGTCTTTTGCCTCCGCGCTGGCTCGCTTGAGATGCTCCTGCATCATTAATCTTGTCTAAATCCTTGGAAGAGTATAAGGACATATACCCTCCACCAATATCTATCATTATTGTCTTTGAAAAACTATTTTGCAAAGATTTCTACAAGGAGTAAAATGGCTTACACCCTTGTAGATTTACCTTGCTAGGTTTTGTTTGCTCTTGGGAGTAAAAAGGCTTGCACCCCTAGAGAAGTAAAAATCCCTAGATCATACACAAGAGACTCCAATAACCCAATTTATAAGGAACTAATCTACTTGCATTGGAGATATAATATTATCTCATTGGTATGTCTGAAATTTTGATATATTGCAATTGTTCAAGTTGAATATATTTCCACATGTTATAGGCTTTCTTGTGCCCTAGGGGAGTCTTGATTGGCCAATTAATTCTATTTGATGTTATAAATTATTTCTACATCCATTAGATCTTCAACAAACTCATATTTAAGTCTTGTTTTACTCACTATTCTACCACTAAAATCTACTTGGAAGTTGTCATTATTAATCTACTAGTTGTTGGCTATCTTTTGGGTGGATTGCTTGTTAATTTTGGTGGCTAGAATTTTATTTTGTAGAAATTCATTTCTATGGCCATTATTCTGTTACATAATTTGATGATAACACTACATAACAACCACCTAATCACCATCAAAATCTTGCTTTAATCATTGGAAGTTTAACTAGTCTTTGCTACCTTTCTTTCCAACATCTTGTACTTGATTTTGGATGATTAAATTTGCATCTATTATTATCATTCATTGTTGATATATATATTTCCATACTTCTACAATTTGAGACAACAAGATTACTTTCTGCATTCCCATTGATTTGAAGCTTCAATTATCATCTATTGTCTTGTTTCGAGCAAGGGATAACATTATTTTGTAGGTACATCATCTTTGGAAACCAATTACCCTCTCACAAGACTCTTTCCCAAGATTCATATCTACATTTTACCTTGAACTATAGAGAAATATCTCATATCTTATCACTTTCCATCTCAATTCCCCTAGGGTCACCTGGAATTCCCCCCTTGTGGCTATTTTCATCATCACTAAAGTGAGGGGAGTGTTTATCTAGGTGACAGTGGGTAAATACTCCCATAGTTGTCACACCTTTGTGGTTTGGATTGGTCTTTTCCCAAGCTACAATATGTTTGATAACAAACACTAAATAACTTCAAAACTTCTAACTAATACTAAACAGACATTCAAGAAAATGAATGACCTTGGAGAATATCACTACTCAATGCTTCCTAGCCTTTTCTTTGCCACCTCCAAAATAACCCTGTTTTCAACAAGATAACTCAGCTCTAATGAAACCTCAGTATGGAATGAACATATAACAATATCACTTTAGGCTTAAATCATACCTTATCAGAAGCTTTACTTCTCTATTTTCTCATGCTTTCTTTGTCTTAATCTCCTTCTTTTATATCTTCATTAAGTAGTTGGGTAGTTCAACTACTTTAAGTTTACAAAGTTAATTAACTTTTATTTAAGAGAAGACAATTTATTTATTAAAAGGGTATATATATATATATATATATATATATATATATATATATATATATATATATAAATAAGACACCCATCCAAAATATACCAAATCAACAAACACATGTATTGATCCAGATTATTTTCAGCACGAAATGAGAGCGGAGATATAATAAAGAAATGCACATAGATATCTCAGATATTCAATAATATAACAAAAATGTATCAGATATGCAACCATAAACACATATATATGGTAATACATGATTTCTATTAATGAAATAAATGTACAGAGACTGTGAAAATACAGAGTGAAAGACTCACTAGAATGGTAGCAGCTTATCTCTAAGAAGAGATGTGACGACTACTCACATTCACAAAAATATGATTAGAATGAGCCTTTGAAGGCCTTTTTACAATAAACAAGAATGCCAAAAACCCTATACATCCAAAAACCTAACCCTAGGAGATGAAGCGCCAAAAGTCATGTGGGCCCCGTTTGGGTAAGTTAGTACATCAACTTCCCAGGGTCGTAACTTTTGCATACAATCTCCGTTTTAGGTGCATGATAGCCCGTTGGAAAGGTAACTTAGAGGAAATTTATTTTGGAGGCAATATTGAAGGAACTTTCATATTCTCCCCATTTTCCCAAAAACATCTTTTAGGGCCTCAAAATGGCCCCAAAAGTTAAAAGCTGCTAAAAATAGTAAATTACCAAAATTGCCAGAAAAAACTATTTTGAGCCAGTTGGAAAAAGGTGGGTGACCACCGATATCCACCTGGATCATGTATCTCCCAAAATACGAAAATCATATGATATTAAAAGTTTCCAAAAATATATCATATGCTCGTTGTTTGTCCCCAAAAATGTATCAAGTGTCTAAATAGTAATGTCATAATACAAATTAAAATAGGTGGGGGTATTTCTTGTTGAAAAACTCTTCTCTTTCCTTTCTACCTTCTGACACATCTAGTATAATATTGAGAAAGTCTTCATAACAAGACTTTTTTCTCATCTAGATCAACTATTTCAGGGTGCATGTCACTGAAAGTAATCTCTCTTTTGTCACTGTCTTCTTTTGTTGATTATTGTTTGGATTGTATAGAAGAGTATTGGGATTCCTCGGATATAGGAGAGGTATAAGGATTATTTACTTTGTCTATATGGTGGTCATGGGGAGGCACTTTGTAATATTTAGGAGGTGAATGGGCCATGGAGGCAACTGATGCAACATGTGGTATTGAATGCAAAGGAGGGGGAGGAGGAGGGGGAGGATTATAAGGCCATTGAGAAATACTAGAGGGAGGATTTACATGGTTATTATCATGACCTTCATTTACTGGATCGACAGGTTAGGGCTTAAGAAAGTCTATAATGTTGGTATGTGGCTGCAAATGAGAACTATGAGGAGTTGGGGGTTGAGGCATGTGGGTTGTCCAACAAGGTTCAGGTACCCAATTTGTACTAGCTGATTAAATTCCTCTAAATCAACATCAAAGTGAATGGAAAACCTCATTTTCTTGTGTCACCCTTGTTTCCAAAACACTTTTGGCATTATTCCTCTTCTCCCTCTATTTCCTTGTCTATTACTCCCTCGATTGAAAAATATCATCTAATTTCCATCATCATTTCAATTAGTGCAAAATTATTAAGTAAAATACAAGACACAACATGATAAATATCTATTATAACTTTGTTAAATATGATTTAGTTATGGCTTTGAGAATAACACAATAATTCAAGCATGAAAGGGATCAATGGAATAGGAATAATGTAAGATAGGGAAGAAAATCCAGAAAATTCATAACTCACAGAGACCCATCTTTAACATTCAAAATATGAACTGTATATTTCTTGTAAAATTATTTGTCTAGGAACAATCTACATCTCTTTTGAACAAGGGAATGCATGTAAGTGAATATATACATGACATGGATAAAATATAAAGGGATGTATTTTGTGTAAAGTGGTACATAATGAAAGGAATAAATGAAAAATAATGTTCAATATCAACATTCATGTACATATCTTTTAGAGTTGTGAAATTTTTCCATTACAGAACCAGAATACAATCAACATATAACTCTTTTAAAAAAATCCCCAAGCTAATTCTCATGTCAATAATTATGCTTCACAAACCAATGTCTTCACCATATATCATATGCTAAAACTTTGTAAGAACAGTGTTTACAGTAAGAAAATTGACATGCCCACTCAAAAAATAAACCTAGGAGTAATATGAAATCCATATATACATGTTTGCAATAGTGCCAACAAATCTCTAGTAAATCCTCTTAAAATGATTCTTCTATACTTCTCTGTTGTATAAGGAAATTTAACATACCCTTATATTACATAAACAAGGGAAAATGATCATGGAATAAGGAAATATAAATGATTGGGATAAAAGGGGAAAACTATATGAAAATTGATATAAATAATGAGGGGAAAATGTAAAGTTTATGCAATAAAATCAAAACTTTAACTCAACTGACATGTCATTCAAACTCATTTTCATTGCCCCACCAACTACCATTCATTAACTAGGGTCGACTCAAATTCCACATCATGTAAAAACGTTGTATAAATGGTAAACCAACAATTTCCATACAAACTCGACTTATACCAATTACTTTGGCATACCCATTTCATAAAATCGTGACCATTTGTGAAGAAAGAAAAGTTGGTTATGCGAGTCAATAAGGAATTGAACTAAAATTGTGGATTTATTCTTGTATCCAAGGAGAAAAGAAATGACACTTGGCCATAATATTTTAGAGAGGAAGGTTAATGTTGGGCATGTAATGTGTTTTTTCCTTAATCAAACCCTAAACAATGATACTCATTGCTTTGGTATGTAGGTCAAGGATTTAGACTAAGTCAAACTAAATGTGAGAGATAAAAAAATGGACACGGGTTGTATCAAGAATGTGTCCAAATAAATTCATTCAAAATCTATAACCCTTTAAACATAGGGTAAGACAAGTGTTGGGCATACAACACATTCTTTCCAAAAACAAATAGAAATYTATCACCAATTTATACTTAAAACAAGTTCGAGTTCMAACCCCCAACAAGCCTGTATGAATGTGTTGACAATAACAATGATGGCTTCAACCCATTTTCTTATCATCCCCTTTCTTTTAAAAGGTAAAATGTTTTTCAGGAATACACACACAAKGGAAAATGATAGTATGAACTAGAGAGAAGCAACATRTATACAAGAGGATAAAAAACTTAATCATTATTGTAAACTGAAAAACCACRAATGGAATTCTTCATTAACCAATTGGTAAAACAATTTTTCTTTCCAAAYGATTTCTTATGAGAAAAATATGGGGAGAGGAAAAACTTTCACACTCATTATCAGCTAACCAAAGCCAAAACTACTTCATTCAATMAMAAAATTACTTGCAAAATATGCTCAAAAGTTGGCGAGTACTTACCTTGTCATAGTAGTCACTTTATACCATATATAAGGGTTGTGAAAGTTGTAGCAATGAAGAAGAGGGCTAGTTTGTTGAATTGTGGTGCAACTCCTTCTTCATAGTTGAAAAACAAAACCAAATGATGAGAACTGTAACCCAACATGTTGGTTGTGGAGCCTAATTATATTCCTAATTCATAGGTTTGTTTCACTCATGCTTAGATGCCATTCCCTAATGGGGGGTGTGAGGGGTCTTTCCCCCCCACAACTATCGCCACCCCCCTTGGAGGGGGATTCGGGGGCGCTGCCCCTGAAGCGAAATATTGGGAAAAATTGCCTTGTAAAATATTGTAATTTCACAGTCAATCTGGATCGTTCATTATAAGGTCATAGATATGATGGAAAAAATTATTTTAGGGTTTTTTTCTTTAGAAGGAAACCCTCTCTTATGAGGGAATTGTATTTCGGCTGTGTATTATCGCGAATGTTGTATTCTGAGAGAGGAGACTGTGAGAGAAAGAAGAGAAAGTTACAACGAGTTTGTTGTAGGTTGTATCCATTCATTTTGTTGGATAATAAAAAGGAAGGACCTGACGATTTCTCTGGTGGACGTAACCCACACTGGGACTTGATAGCAAAAGGAGAAAAGTTAGGTACATTGTATTTATGTACTGGTAATACTAATTCTTCTATCTCTTTAGCTTATATAGGAATTGATACAATAGTTTGGAATCATAGGCTTGCACACATGAGTGAGAAGGGGATGCAAATACTTCACAAAAGGAAATTGTTTCCATATCTCAAACAAATTTATTTGGATTTCTGTGAGCATTGTGTTTATGGAAAACATAAAAGAATCAGATTTCTCAGAGTTGGAAAAGAAAAGAAGAGTGAAAGGTTAGAGCTTGTGCATACAGATGTATGGGGACCAAATCAGGTATCATCTCTTGGTGGCTCTCATTATTATGTTACTTTTATTGATGACGCAACTAGAAAAACTTGGGTTTATTTCATTCGAAAAAAATCTGATGTTTTTTATACTTTTTAAGAAATGAAAATATTTGGTTGAGAATGAGACGGGAAAAAGGTTGAAGTGTCTCATATTAGACAATGGAGGTGAATAATGTAGCAAGGATTTTGATTATTACTTTTTATACCATGGGATTCGTAGAGAGAAAATAGTTCTAGGAACACCACAAGAAAATGGTGTGTCAGAAAGGATGAGCAGGACAATCATGGAGCATGCAAGGAGTATGAAATTTCATTCAGGGTTTCCCTTACAGTTTTGGGAAGATGTTGTAGATATTTTTGTTTACTTTATAAACAAAAGACCTTCAAGTTCTTTGGATGGTGGCATTTCAGAGGAGGCAGGGACAAGTAAAAAGGTAAACTATTCATACCTGAAGACTTTCGGTTGTGAAGCATTTGTCCATAATGATAAAGAAAATAGAACAAATCTTGAAGAAAAATCCAAGGGTACCTTTATTGGATATGGTGTTAATGATTTTGGTTATCGCTTATGGGATTATGAAAATCACAAAATAATTATGACTAGAGATGTCATATTCAATGAGAAGGTCATGTATAAAGATCAGTTGTAGGGAAGGAAACAGGAAGAAGAAAAACCATAATACACAGTGCTTGATGAGTTCACTGAAAAAGAAATTCCAAACGTACCAGAAAATCAAAATGTACAACAAAAGGAGCAACAAGTACCTCAAACTCATGCAAATGTTGTTAGAAGATATACCATGTTAAGTAGACCCCCTGAACGATACTCTCATTCATTGTATTATTTATTGTTGACTGATTATGGTGAACCAAAATGTTATGAAGAGGCAATGCAGGTAGAGACTAAAAAGAAGTAGGAGTGTTGGCTCTTGACCAAGTTTTGAAGAATACTTGGTCATAATTGACCATTTTGGGACTGTGATAGCTTGCCAAAGATGGAGCGCAACGCGAAGCAAGCAAGACCTATTTTTGGGTACCTTTTAGGGTTTTTGGGTTGATATAAAGGGAATGGGATGTTTGCCCGTGGGTTTACCCACGCTTAGGCCCATTTTGTAATCTATAAATAGATACTTAGGCAATGTAAGAAGTAGTAGATGTGATTTCTTAGTGCAAGTAGTTGGATCTGTGTGATCGGATGTATATTGCAAGTGCTATGTGCATGATTGTAAGGGGATTGACAAGTTAAGTGCAATTTGTCATAGTTTTGTGTTGAAGTGCAAGGAAGAAGGATCTAGCGAGCTGTGCAGATCTTCTGTCCTGTGCGAAGTAAGGGTCATTGAAGCTCTGTGTTGTAACCGCTTGACCAAGATAATATAAATAATAAGATTTTGTGGGCGTAGCCCCAGGGTGGGGGTGAACCACGGTAACTGTGTGTATTGTTCTTTAAATGTGTTTATCTCCTTCTTGGCTAAGTGCTTGTTGTGATTAAATAGATCTAGTTATGCTCTGTGCTTATGATATATGACTGAATGTTAGATCTGATATATGCTTAGTGCTTGATCTGTTGAATCTAATCTATATTTTTGTGGCTAAGTACCGAATCATCTTTAGTCTAAATATTCACTGCAATGCTCTGTGCTTCCTGAGAAGTACCACAAGGGATAAATATTGATGAATGATCTATGTTAAGTACCCTGTAAAAGATATAATCACAGACCGGTGTCCCAACTAAGGTTGCAGACACCTGAGTTTTGCAACCACCCCTGCCTCTACCTCAGGTGAGACTTCATCTTCTTCACAGGTGTTGCTGAAAGGCCCAATAGTTAGGGATTTGTTGGTGCGCTCTTGAGCATTGAACCCTAGGTCTACCCCTGTGCCAACAAATGGTTCTGTTGCCGGGACCGGAACTATGATTGTTGAGAACTAAAGAAGAAAAATATTTGTGCGAAATAAGCTCTATGCATAGATCTGTTGCCCTAGTACGTAGTATTCTACTTGACCTATGAATCTTTGTGCCAAGAAAGAAAGGTCAGATATGATGGAAAGAGGTCAGACCTGCAAGAAAAGAGGTGGATACTGAAGAAAAGAAGTCATATATGAACTCTCTATGCTCTAATAAAGGTTAAAGTGGAAGTTTCTAAGTTAGATATACAGAAAGAGGTAAGATCTGTAAGCTCTGTGCTCTAATAAAGGTAAGAATAGTTCAAGTTTTAGATCTGAAAGATTTGTGCTCTATATAGGAAAGATAAGTGGAAATGTTTTGTTTCTGAAGCATGAATTTAGGCATGCTTGATAGATTTTGTCCTGGTGTGAAAACTATGGCATTTTTAGATGGAAGAACATTTGATAGATTTGATAAGAATAATGATAGATATGTTATACCTATGCATAGAAAGAATTTTTGGACTAACCACTAGATGCAAGATCCTAGAAAGAAATTTTTGCAGGCTAGCCACCATGACCCTAGTGCGCAGTACAGAAGAAGTTGGGGGTCATTTAAAAGAAAGAGAGGATTGACCCTATGTTACAGTTGAAGAAGACCAGGACATATTGCTAAGGAATGCCCTGGGAGAAACCCTAGCTGCCTCTATTGCAAAGCTATGGACC
>JASDQU010010739.1:2623-23690 GCA_032191745.1 Picea mariana
GTTTTCTCTCAATTTGGGTTTCCACGTAAAACACTGGTGTACTGTGTATGTGTGTGATTGTTTATTTCTTACTGCTCATTATTGGATAATAATTCTACATTGATATAACATTTGAAGAAGAAGGATTATAACTACGCTATTACTGATTCACCCCCCCTCTCTGTAATCCAACAGAGTCCCCTTGAAGCCAACAAATCTCTGATACCAAATGTAGATTTTAACCTTGTACAATATTTACTGCAAACAAATTTTCAGTAAAAGAACAGAAAAGATACAATGACAACTACAAACACTACATAGAGATTTTTCCCCTGGAAACCAAACCAGGAAAACCAACATATTCTATATTCATCCATAATGTTACATTATTTACAATACAATATACATATAGGAGCCAAAGGCATCCAAAACACTAACCCAATGACTTGGATTAGTCAACAACCCTAATTCCTTAACTGGAAATAGAAAAACATTGGCAAAAACCATATGCCGAAAAAATGCCCGAAAATGCGACACGTTTCCCGAGGAAAAAAAATTCTCTAGGGCTCTACCCCCAAACCCCTGCATGCCTAGTGCAATGTAGACACTAATACTCATGGAAATAATATAACACATACCCATCAAAAGGAAGTGTAAAAAATGCTTGTTGCAGCACATATTTTCCCAATTGAAGAAGCAGAGTGGATTAGCCCCATACTTATCTAGAGCAAGAAGGATAGATAAGGCATTCAGGTCTATGTGGAATACAGAAGTATGAACTCTACATTGTGCATGATCCATTTCCAACACCTTTTAGTGACGAAGTGTTAGATCAAGTTGCAGGAAAAGAATCTTATTTGTTTATAGACACATTCTCAGGATATCACCAAGTAAGAATTACAGAGGAAGACAAGAAGAATACCACATTTATAACGGAATGGGGGGCATTCACATCCAACGTAATTCCCTTTGGATGTAATACCACAACTTCATCAATAGAGATGAAACTATCACCGCACCTCTAGAAAAATTGTTGAAGAAGTCCAAACTATTTCAGTGGACACCAGAGTGTAACAAAGCATTCGACATTCTCAAAGAAAAACTAAGTACTGCACCTATATTGATATTTCCCAATTGGGAAATTGAATTCCATGTACATGTGGATGCATCAGGCATCGCCCTGGGAGAAAGTTTAGCACAACCAAGGGAAGGAAATATGGACCACCCTATATATTTTTCCAGCCGAAAAATTTCACAAGCTGAACACATCTACACAAACACTGAGAGGGAAGGTATAGCTATGATTTATGTATTACGAAACCTTAGACACTATTTGTTAGGATCTCATTTCAAGTTTTTCACTGACCACTCTACTTTGAAGTACCTAGTCAATAAACTAGTACTTGAAGGAAGGATTTGCAGGTGGCTACTGCTCTTTCAGTAAAAAACATTTGAAGCTATTGTCAAACCAGGAAGATGCAATGTGGATCCAAATCACCTTTCCAGGTTGGAGTCAGAGGAAATTTTTGGAGTAGTGGATGATCAGTGCTCATATGCAGACTTATTATGAATTGAGGCCATCTTAGAGTATCTTGAAGACATTGTTGTCTTCCTCAATATAGGGACCTACCCATAAACTTACTCCGCAACCCAAAAACAACACATGGTGGTTCATGCAGTCGACTGTCAATTGATTGCAAGACAACTTTACAAATTGGGACTAGACAACATCCTTAGGAGATGTTTCTTGAACCACGAGAGGCAATATATCATGTGGGAATTCCACAGTGGAGTTGTGGGAGGACATGTTGGAGGTAAATCTACTGCACAGAAGGTAGTCCAAGATGGATTATGGTGGGATACATTATTTAAATATGCTAAAGAGTATGCTAGATCTTGTGACACTTGCCAAAATTAGGAAATCCATCACCCAGAGATGAATTACCCCTTTAGCCAGTTCAAGCACTTCAGGAATTTGAGAAGTGGTTTGTTGACTTTATTGAACCAATCAACCCACCAGCTAAATATTCAAAGGCTAGATACATCATTACTGTAACAGATTACCTCACGAGATGGGATGAAGCAGACGCATTTCAATATTTTTTGACAGATACAGGTGCTAGATTTATATTTGAAAATGTCATTACTCGGTTTCGATACCCTATAATCCTAACTAGTGATCAAGGCAGTCACTTTATCAACAACACAATTACAACATTGACAACATAATTCCTTATACAACACCATAAGAGAAGTCCCTATCGTCCACAAGCTAACTATACAATGGAGGCATTCAATAAAATTCTAGAAAGAGGACTAACAAAATTATGTTGCGCAAACAAGGAAGACTAGGATGATAGAGTTCCAAAAATATTGTGGGCTTTCAAGACTACCATAAAAAAGCTACACAAGTATACCCCATTTTAGTTGGTTTATGGGAAAGAATTTTTTGTGCCTACAGAGTTTATCACCCCTGGTCTCTATATAGCACAAGATACACACATGACAGATGACAAATTGATTGTGCAAAGGATTGCAGACATGCAGGAACTTGAGGAAGCGATATTTCTAGCAGATTTTCATGAGTCAGTTGAGAAAGATAGAAAGAAACCTTGGCATGATAGGCACATTAAGTACAAAATATTTACACAAGGGGATAAGTTACTACTACATGAAAACCAATATCATAAACATACAGGCAATTTGTGCATGTATTGGATGGGTCCATTTATAGTTGTGGAAATCCAACACTCTAGTGTCAAGATAGCGCAACTAGATGGTATCCTTTAACAGGTTGGTTGAATGGAACCTTCCTGAAAACCTACATTTATCATGATTGAACCAAAGGAATTTTTCTCCAGTCCAAGGGAGCTTGTACAGTAGTTATATTTTGATTTTATATAATTTCTTTAATCCAGTTAATAATGTGAGAGTGTGCATATTGGCGCAACGAGATATGTTTTTTTCTTTCCGTGTAAGTGTTTCTTCTATGCAGAAATTCTTAATCGGCCACCCAGGGTTAGAAGAGTCACCCTTACATTAAATGAAGTCATTAAACATGATGACGACACTCATTGTGGTCGAAGGGGGGATAATCCAAAATGTTATCATATGAGGTTGTCAAGGGTCGTATGTGATTGTTGTGAATACCTATGTATGTACCCTTGTCTCATATCTCTCTCTCTTTTCTCCACCACCAAGTCCTAGGATATTTCCCTTTGACTGATAAATTCGTTTTCCCCCTTTGTTGAAGACCCGGTTTCCCTTGGTGTCTTTCCCGACCAAGTCTCGGCCCTAATATTTTCTGTTTTCTCGAAGAAGGACGAGCACTCATCATCATTTTGTCTCGAATTATTGTCATTTTATTGCCTGAGCCACAATCAAGCCATCGAAGTCCTTATTTACACAAGAAGTATCTATGGGCACAAGGAGCAACACTCAAAGTGGTCTATTATGGGCTCGAAAGAAGCAAGCAGGCAGGTTCAATTTTCAATGAAAGAGATCCCAGGAGCATTTCAGATTAGCGGATCTTGGTCTTTCAGAATGTCAAAGTTGCGTTAGATTTAAATACTAGGTAGAAGCCCAGAAGTTTCATATCAAGCGCCACGTGTTCCTCCAGATCATACGGTCATTGTTTACTTCGGGACTTTGAGGCTTCCCCTCTCATTTTCCTCTGGATTACTTTCTCCCAGAGTTGCAAATCAGGTGACACGTGTCCTTATCCATCAGACGATCAATATTTACTTCGGGAATCCGGACTTCGGGAGTTTTATCTCCTCCCCTCTCCCTTTCATCCAGAGCGTTTTCTCCCAAATTCGAAAGATCGTTTTCATGTGTCCATCCAAATCTAATGGTGGTAGTTTTCTTCGGGACTCCGGGCTTTGAGAGTTCCAGCCTCCTCGCTCTTGTTTTCATCCGGAGTGTTTTCTCCTAGAGTTAACAGATCCCTATCATGTGTCCTACCTAGATCGATGGTCGTCATTCACTTCGAAGCTCCAACTCTACATGCATACCACCCTCGAGCTCTGAAGTGCCAAAGTACGTGGAAGTCATCAGTTCATGTATGTGTCACTCTCGTTAGTCATGACACCTGACATTCATCTAGCGATGAGATGTGGCACTCTGTACAGGAACATTTGGGAATATCATCTGCTTGTTTCCAAGTGACATGTGTCACCTTTATTTTCATGACACGTCATCATAGTGATGTCAGACCACTATGTCGGATCATCCACCGGGAAGTCTTCTTGTTAATTGCCAAAATTAGTGCCATCTCCAAGTGCGGTTAGAATGACCCTAAAGTTGGCAGGGGGATAATCTTTAGTGATGGCACTAAATTTAGCAGGTGTTCCTAGATCGCAGATCACGATCAGATCAACAGCCACATTTCATTATGGGGATGCAACATGCTCGAATGATAAAATTATTGAGAGGTCCCACAATTGAAACCATGGTATAGCGAAAGAGTTACATGGAAAAAGGTGGTGGATTGTGGGCTCAAAAGTGGTGTGAATCCAAACCACCTTTGATGGCCCCACAATCACATTCTTATATAGAATCAAATCTGAGAGCAACGCGTTACATCCCCCTAGGTGTTAATCCTCATCCCGATTCTGATAAGAGATCAGTTAATGAAAAAGGAGTGGTGGCTAAAACCTTGAATCACTCCATAAATAGAAGGTGTGGAGGATCTGGCCGTGGAGAAAAAATTGTCAGCCTGAGGTACAACGATGGACTATTTTTCCCACAGGCCCATACTGAGTTGAGATTGCGTCTGACAGAAGGATACATGCACAATTTGATAGAAGCAGGCGCATATGAAAGGATTTGAATGGAATGGCCAGATCACACTCCTCCTATTTTTGGATTGAGCTGAGTATAAATTGATCAGTTCAATATTTTGTGATGGTCGTCAACTGGTTGAGCAGAGCTCCCTATTTTGTAATATTTTGATGCCATAACTATTCTCTAGTTATGTATCAAATTTGAGATTTTTGCATTAATAGAAATCTGCTTCTTTCATCTCTTTGTTTAAACTATGATGAAACACTTGGGCATGGATGATCCAGTCAAGGGTTGTGGTTCTATTGTAATGTAGGTTTGATGACAGTAGTGTTTTGACCAGTTTTAGTCAGCTTGCTTGTTACCTTATTTCCCCTTATGTTGAAAGGCTCGGGCATGGAGGATCTAGTCGAGTTGTTATAGTTGCATGATAATGTAGGTTTGATTATTATGTTGTTGTGACATATTTCAGTGTCTGAAACTTGAGTTCAAGAGTTCTCTTGAGCATGAGTTTTTCTTCACCAAGTTGCTTGAAAGATAGATGCCCATAGTAGTATTTCTCACCTCTCTCACTAATTCTTCCTTCTGCTCATACTTAAACTCAAATCATTGACTGAAGTCAATGAAGACCTCACTTACATGTGCATTTATTTTCCATTTTCTGTGTTAAAATCATTCTTATACTGAGTTTTGTGCATTTGACCTCCACTCATAAAATTAACATCCACCAAAAATTATGATGGGTGTTGGGCTTATCCTCTTGCAATCTGAGGGTGACTCTCAGTGCTAACACAAAATGTATCATAGACCACGTACCACCCGCATTTTTTCTAGTCATACCCTTTATCGTAGCTACATTAACCCGTCAGAACGTTCCGTCAAGCCATAAAAGCGTGATATGCGTGGATTCCATCGATATCCCCATCGGGATTCTCAAACATTAGAACGATAATACCCTCAGATCCACCACATCCCTATCAGTCTATTCATTAATTCCAAGATCCCCTTAGGGATTTTACCCCATTATCAGTCCCATCGAACACCGGAGCCTGAGAGTACGTTGTTGGCCTAATGATGAGTTTCTTTATGAGTAATTACAGAGCTCTCCATATATCATGTTTATAATATCTCATGAACCCACAGGCGATACTTGCTTTTTATCTCATATATATTTATGCTTGTGATATCTGCACCCTAGCCTCATCCATGAAATACTTCGCTCCCCAGTCGCGACCCCAACCCCAACTCAGATAGTCTAGTTTTCCAATGATCCAGAACCACCATGCCAAGAATAGTAGGTAGTCAAAGTTTGACTTTGAAAGAAGAGATTCCATACGAATCGTGTGATCCCTGGGTCGAGGTCATGGGAGATGTCAATGAAAATTCTGAGCAAGTAAAACTCCTCGACCTTGACTTGACGGACCAAGTATTGTTTCCTTAGATGAATATCAGTGTGTTCTAGGAATTGACTTCAGATGCAATGGGGGGCATGTAGTTTTTCCTAAAGTCAAACTTCATCAACCTATTTAATTCCACCATTATGCACCTCAGGGATCTACCAGTCTTTATAACCATTGGTGAGGTTGCGTGATGCACCAATTTTCTGATCGTTCGGGTGCACAATAGGAGCTTATGGCTCGATAAAAGATATCCAATTCATGCAGAGGACATCAAGTAGCTCATTGTATTTTCCCTTGAGGGTGAGGATGTATCTAAAGGATTCCAATGACCAAGTAAGCATGGGAAAAAGAAGGGAAAATTCAGCATGTATGAGAAATTCCATACCCAGAGAGGTAGACACACAACCAAAATTGAGCCAATTCTACCAGATATGGTCCGTACAGCATGTTACGTGATCGCTAGTAAGATAATGCGCTCATACTATAAGGGAGAATGCACTTTGGATGCTCTCTCTGTAGCGTAATTTTGTGCAAACGAAATAGTGTTTAATTTGTGCAGCTACCTGTTAGAGGAGATCCTCTTTTCTTACGAGGAAGCTCAGGAGAAAGGAGGAACCTTCACCTATGGCTACTTGCTCATTGCATTTGCAATGTGGAAATGGTGGTCACCTACAGGGAGACAGTTGGCACCTGCAGATAAGGGATGCCTAGAAAAAATGTTCGAACCTTGGCATTCAAGGTCAGACTCAGAGAACATGGAGTTCAACAATGAAACATTCCTAAAGTGGTACAACTAGCTCATAGATGCAACTCAGTGGTTGCGCATACCACAAGAGTTGTTAAATTTGAACACAAGGAACATAGAATTTGTGCTAAATCGCCACTACACTTTTGTCTAGCCGATGCATGGGAATCCTGAGGACTTCCACACGAGGCCGCTACCCTTCTTTCCTGATGAACAAGCCTTTGAAAAAGAATTCATGTCATGGAACGGTGTTAATCGCAACCCTCTCAAGTCAAGTATGCACTACATCTTGCCACTAGAGATTTTGAAGAAAAAGGGGTAGGAAGAAGGAGCAGGGTCAAGTTCTGACCCATCAGAAAAGAAGTAGAAGGTTCAAATGGCAATGGACTCAGAAGAAGAAGAAGATGAGCAACCCTTGGTGCGGAAGAAGAGGACATTTCCAGTGTTTCTGCAACTCCCAAAACAGGATGTGTTTTCAGGTAAGGATGTTAATGATATCCTCATTGTTTCATTTATAGGAGATGTCTTAGTAAAGAAAACTCAAACAAGTTTTCCCCACGTAAAATTTATAAATCCACAGTCAATATGCATGGCTATACCTTGCACCAGGGCCACCAATCCTGCTACCCATACTATGATTAACATCACAAATGACCCTGATCCAAACACCACTGCAAACATGACCCTCATTACTGAGCAAGCCCCTTCGCCACCACAAAACACCACGATTCCCTCCCAACCCACTTCACCCGAACCAATGCAATTAGATATCCCTAAACCATCTAAGAATGTGGAAGAACCACCTACCTTGATTACTGCATCCTCGAGCCAACCGGTTTCTCAGAGTATACCCATTCTAGTCACTCTTCCTTTGACATAAATTCCACAACCAAAACTCCCACTACTTACTCCAATACCGCAAGTTCTAGTCACTCGGATTCCTCTCTCAACAGTCAGTGTTGAGATTCCAATTATCAGAAGCGAGACTCCGAATTTTTTTCTACCTACAGAGACAGGAACACATCTGGTTCAAACAGAATCGCAAACTTCATCAAGACAAATAACAACATCACTTAAAGTACAGATGGAGCCAGTACTCCATAATCTACAATAGTGTGTAGAGTTACTACAACTTTTCTTGGCAAAGACATAGGTTCTCCCTCTACTTCCAACAACTATGAAGACCAGACTTGCACATCAATTGCAAGGTCCATCTCCAGGAGAAGAATAAGTGGAGACACCCTCATAACACTCCATGTCTAGTGGATTGCCACTTCAAGCTAGAATACCCTTGTATGCCACTCTTACATCTGCCAAGTTCACTCATTTTCCAATGTCGCAACTAGTAGGCCTCATCAAAGCCTCTATAGACCAGTTAGAGCATAGGATCAAGCAGGAAGAAATGGAAGCCAACTTCTAGAAGAAAGAAGGTCTCCTGGCACAAACACAAAGAATGTAGGAGGATAAATTGAAGATTCAAGAAGAGAATAAAGTATAAAAATTAAAGGAAAAACTAACAAAGGCCTGGACAACCTTGAAAAAGACAACACCTCAATTTCCAGAAACCAGTGCAACAGATGAGCCAGCCGAATTGAATTGGTTCAAGTAGCCTAGAATGAGCTGGCAAAATGAGCTAAAAATCCCAAAGTGAAGTTGCGGGAAAGAAAATTAGAAGTTGAATTACAACCCTGCAAGATCAAGGAACAATTGGAAAAGGTTGTTCTGGAAGGAAACAATTCCATAATAACACTGCATAAAAAGACTGTGGAGTGCACTACAATTTTCAAAGAGATCAACGATTGGATGGGAGTCATATCATGGCGTAACTAGACATTGAACGACCTGTGATAAAAGATCCAATCCCTCAATGAGGAAGAAGCCAAAGCCTTGGATCCGTTGGAACAACAAGTGAAATTTGATGAAATACAACAAGTGTGTAATGACCTGAATGCACTGTTTGAAGCTCAGATAGTGGAAAATAAAGAACTCTGAGAGTTTTGACCAGTTATCTAAGCCACCTACCTACAAATGCATCAATTGGACATTATTGTCGACTCAAAATGGAATTCCCTTGTTGCATCCAAACCAGAATATTTCACCACAAACGCAACCCAACATTTTGTTGTTGAAGCTTCAGTGCTTTCCAGGAAGTGGTAGGACAAAGTTGAGAACTTCCAGGAAGTCAAGAAGAAATCCCCAGAACTGGTACCTGAATTCGGCCCTTCGTTTGAAGGAGCTAGAAAATAAATATTCCAAACTGGAAGTGGAAGCGACTTGGAAGCAGAAGGCAAGGAAAAACAACAAGACAACCTAGAGACCATGGAAGAGCTAAAGACTTGAATTAGGGCAAGTCAAGGATTGTGGTCAGATCCTGTTGGGCCCTTCATTTTGAAAAATAAAAGTTTTGTAAGATATTTCAAAACTTCATTTTTATAAACAAAATTTGCTCAATCCATTTTGGAATCACACGGCCTACCAAATGAAGGAACATAAAGCAGAGAAATGGGAATGCCCAACAAGAAACAATTAAAACAGAAAATAGTTGGAGGGATAACGCAACACCAGTTTTGGGATAAAGAGGTTGCAACTCAATCAAGAATAGGAGAGAACTCTCAGGTTCTCAACCAACAAGATTAGATCAAATTATACATATATGGGATCAACATGATTGAAAAGGGTTGTTGGGGTTTGCTAGAGTTGCTAGAGTTGCTGGAGTCATTATTTCTATTGTTACTATTGTTATTATCTAACTCCTGAGATGTGAGTTAGAAATAAGATTGAAAATGTAATAGAGTCATGTCGTACAGTAATGTTGGAAAGAGCAGGGGACTAAGATAACCTTGTCTCACAGTAGTACATAATCATTTTCTATTATCTTTGGCATGACCAATTGTATCTGTAACTCAAGTTGATCTTGTATTTTTAGAATAAAACATGTTATATGATAATACAGTGGGAGAACCAAATTTTCTTGAAAATATCTTGTGTACTTATTGTTCTAAATCTATTGAATGTTATTCTATGTTATCTTTTATTTTTGATATGCTTAAATGGTTATAGCTTACATGTGAATGTCATCACAACTTTTTTTCCCATTCTTGATCAAGAAATGTTCAGGACTGCAACATGTTTAAGCTATCTTTTGCAGGTAAGATATGAATCTTAATGTTTCATAGATCTATCTAAGTATTCTCCTTATCCTTCCCTATCCTATTCATCTCGGTTGCGATTTATTTGAGACTTATTTCCCTCAAGGAAGATGAAAATTCCAACGCACTAGACTACATCGGTACCTTTTGTTGGTAACTTGAGAAGGACCTTGGTTTGATCAATTTTGCGCCAACACATCTTCCTCATAACCTTATACTTTGACTTCAAACGGGAGTATCTATAGCCATGTTGTTCCTATTCAATCTACTACAAATCTGGCAAAGGCCATTAAGAAATATGGCTTATTTCAATTTGAGGAAGATGCTACTACTACTCCATGGCATGTTTCTTCTCCCTTGAATCTTGCACCCTCATCCAATCCCTTTTGAAAGTTCAAATATCATTTTCCTAAATTTTCGGGAAACAACACTATTTCCACATAAGAGAATTTGATTTCTTTTTCAAATTCCTATCATAACATTGGTGTGAATAACAACGATACATGTATGTGTTTATTTTTGAATTATCTAGAAGGAAAAGTTGTGGTTGACTTCTTTGATTTGCCTGCAAAAACATTCTCCAAATAGGAGGATTTGGTCTATTGGTTCAAGTCCACTTTTGGACAACCCAAGAGTCCACCCAATTGGTTAAAGGAGTAAAATATTATTACATATAAAAAAGGTGAAACCATTAAGGCTTTCAATCTTCACTTCACCAAGTTATATAATCAAATCCTTGAATTTATCAAACCTAGAAATCAATCCACATTCATACATTATTACAACAATTTACCCTCTTGCTATCATCATATATTGGAAGATAAAGACATAGATAATATCGGATCCGTCCTTCAGATTTGTTTGGAGTACGAAGAGCAGCTAGAACGAACTAGTCTTCCTAAGGAGGACTATGCCAAGAAAACTGATATGTCTACCATTTTGTAGCTTATGTAAGACATTAATAATCGCATGATATCTTTTGAAAGGAAGGTAGTCGTTTCTACTTCCACCATCGAGGATTCTACCCAGGATGCTACTAAAAATTTTGTGAGCAATAATTTTCAACCAAATTCCATATTTCCCAGAGCATGGTGTAACTTTTGTGAAGAACATCGTGAATAAATCACTTGTGAAATCAAGAAAAATGCGAGGGATCGAATATTTGGAAAGAAACCAGATACTACCATTGTTGTTTTAGATTGGACCCCACAAGATGATGTTATGGTAGTTAATACCAAAAATAAATTATATGCTAATAAGGTCAAATTTGATTCTTCTAAGACTACTTTTGCCCCTAGCAAATCCACTCAAAATATTGGCTCACAAGATTCCCACCTTTCTACCGATCCTCAAGTCACCACTTCTTCTTCAAAATATAACATTTTAAGTCAGTTAGCTAACATAAAACTTGTTGCTACTCTTTTGGATATGGTAATTGTACCAAAAAAACCAGCAACATCTTAGAGATTTCATGGAAGGTAAAACTTCCAACATAGCCAACCTGACAGAAGATTACAATGAAGGGGAGTCTCATGTAAATAGGATAGGTGTAAATAAATTTAGGAGATCTGTAAATTACCTCTATTTCTATATTTCTATAAATATTTTAGACATAATAGTGTTATAGAAATATTTGCCTCACTCCATGCAATATTGCACAAAGGGCCTTTTTCCATTTCCCTATGCATACTTGCAGTCCCCTTTTTGCAAATACCAGAGCTAAAGAAAATATTTTTCCACATATATGTGCCCTGCCTACTATATAACATGCATATACATAGTTTGCACCACTACAGCCTGCGTACATAGGGAAATGTGCCCAAAATTGAAAAATGGTGTCGGGTTTCCATGTCACATCACGAGATCAATGATCCTTTGCCTTCCATATTCTAGAAACGTTCTGAATCGGCCCTTCAGTTCCACTTGAAGGCTATAAATGGGCCAAATCCAAGCTATGGAAAGGAGGAGAAAGAATTCAACTTTGAGAGCAAAGTTACTCAGGAGAAAACATTCACTTCACATTGAGTCTACATCCCTTTGTCCTTTAAGTCTCAACACATTTTTCATCCCCAAAGCTCTTCCCTTATTGATTGAGAACTTCACTGTCTCTCTTATATGATATTACCTTTGGTGGAGGATTGAAGTGGTGGAGACCCAGCCAGAAGGAACTTGTTTTCTCGGTTCTGAACCATGTTGACACAGAAGTTTGTAACTCATTCACTTCTACTGATTATATATTAATAGAAATACTCTATTCTCATCCAATTAATATCTCACAAATATTTGAATTATTATTCCATGGGCATATGTGTTATGAATGTTGATGGATTATGCTATATAATGTTCTAACATTATATATTCTCACCATATTCTTTCATTTCTTGGTTTTTGAGGACTAGTTGCAGGTATATTTCTTTGGGTCAAGTGCTCAATGGTGGACTTCATCGAACGTCTGGACGTGATAGGCCTCTTATCTTGTCTTGTTAGCATATTTTTTTATATAGCATACTTGAGATTAGAGTTGATTTTTGCAGTCATTTCTGTCTGTTACACATTATTTTGGTCACCCTAGTGATCCATTGACAACATGTGTTCATGTTCCCAAAAAGAGTCTTTCTCCATGAGGAAAGTGGTTGGCTTTCTCTTCTAAAAAAGCATATGAAAGAAGGTCATCGCAGGCTGCACTATGCATAGGGTGTGACGATGCCTGTTTTCGCCCCCTACTCTAGAGTTGGGTTGCGATGTCTCCGTAGGCTGCATTATACCTAAGGTGAGACGATGCCAAAAGACTAAGGAAAGGTCAAGTTTCACAAATGTTCTAGAAGGGGATCTTATAGAATATGAGGTGGCCTCTGAGCGGTTTGGATCTTACTCGCTTCTCTGATTTGGTGGGATCATCCTAATATCCTCACTCATCTCTCTTTGACACTATATAAAGAAGGATCTCTCATGGAAAAGACTAAGGTTGAATAGGATAAGAATTGGATGGAGAATTATACTTTAGATCATGCTTGAGAGCCTCATTTATGTTCATCAAGTCATTGTGGATATTCTTCATTCAAGGTTAGAGAAAGTCTGTATTGGAGAAAAGGGTCATCGAAAGGGGACCTTACGACATCAAGGCTTTGGTTGTAACCTCCACTTTCATTTTAATATGATACAACAATATGTTTCTTTCCCATAAAACTAGTCTTGTTCTATTGTATGATTCCTTGATGACATACATAGGTTCCGGTTGAGTATCTTATATTGCTTTCACTTTGGTTGGCTTGTGTTCCCTTGTAGATTCAATATCACAGGAGCACTGGAGTGAAGCTAGGATGGCAATGGAAAGAGGAAACGAAATTAAAATGATATGTTGTCCATCTCTTGCTAACTAGTAAACTCAATACTTAGAGCTTAGGGAAAGTCCTATATTCTGTTCAGTTTTGTTCTAGATTCGGGTGGATTTAGGGAGATCTGTTTATGTCCGCATTTACCGATTAATCCTATAAAAACATTGGCAACCATACTGGGGATACGAATTCCTTTTGATTTTTTGATTTTGATTTTCTTTTATCCTTCCTTCTTCTGATTAAATTCATTCTCTGAGTTTGTGGGTGATTCATCTGGACTCTCTGGGTCTGAAATTTCAATTAGATTTTTTGTCTTTCTTCCATTTTTTCCTCATTCAAAGAGATTGTCGTAGTGTACCACATTGGAAGCATGTGAAGACCCTTAGATGTCGCACCCTTCTTGTGCAATCCAATGCGTTGACATCGCATTGTGTCCTATTTCTAGCCTGCGACGACCTTAGCTCGTCGCACTTTGTCCTACAACCAGGCTGCTACGATTCTTGTAGGATTTGTTGGAGTGGGTCAATTTGTATTTTTTCACCCAAATTTTCCTTAGTTTCCTAGGGTAGACTTATGATGCCAGTGTTTGATTGATTCATGAGTTTAAAGCTTTCCTTTGATTGCTTTTCAGGGATTGAAAGTCTTTCTTTGTAATTTTGCAAGTTTTTGTTTTTCATCTTTGTCACAAGGATATAATCTCTGGATCTTTGATCTGAGTGCTTGTTTGACAAAGGGTATTTGATTCATTTGAGGTTTTGTATTGATTTTACTTTCCATATTGAATGTTGATTGAGAAACAATTTTGTTTACATTTGACAAAAGGCTCTCTTTTCTTTTTCATTTTCTGTCTACATTACAAGTTTGATTTGGGAATTTTGTTGAGAATGTCTTTATTTTCTTGGATTACGTTTTCCTTTCATCGTTGCATCCCTGATTTGATTTAGGAAAGGAAGAACTGAATTCATTTATTATTTTTAATTAATCCTTCATAAGAAAATTTTCACATTCTGAATATTGGTCAAAAGAGAAGAACTGGAAAATTTTGTAGTTTATGGTTATTTGGAATTATGTTCATTCGAAATTAAGAAATTGTAATTCGTAGCTTTTTGTACTTCAAGAGAAATACCTTCTCCCTAATTTAATTAGAGTTCATTGAATTGAAAGATTGCATATTCATCTCTTTTTGCACTTTATTGGGTCAAGGTCACAACATCACCAGTGTCATTTTCATCTCCCTTTTTGAGTAAACAACAACCATTAAAATACAGCGTAACTTTAAAATTTATTAGCAACTTTTATTTTCTAAGAATTCTTTCCACCAACATTAGCTAGGATAGTGCTTTGGAATAGGTTGTAAGGCACACTCTCCAAAGCATGAAAACACACAATAGTGTCTTGTGATAGGGAGAGTCAAATCCAATTGCTACATTTTGTCCTGGAAAGCCCTTCTAACACAAGGGTCAATCACAAGGTCACATTAAGACTGGCAGAGTTACTCACCCTGCTTTGTTGGTCTTAGTGTAGATATTGCACATATTATTGGGGGTCACTTGAAGGTATACCCATGATTATGTGTGGGAGCCTTTAGAGTTGATTTCGGGCTAGACACCCTACCTTTATGCGTGGATCGAACTATTGACTGTTTCCCCAAGCATCATTGTTGTAGTTGGTAACCTTAGTAGCCTATCTCTTTAGGGTCTTTGCAAGAGGTGACTATGGAGGGGAAAGTCTTCATAGTACCTGGAATCGATGTTGGCCAAACTCACTTAGGCTCCTTGGAGGGTATACCCACGATTATGTGTGGGATCTTGCACCAGGGTGTAAGTCCATTAATAAGGTCACCAACATAACTTTTCCACCCACTTTATCCTAGCCCCTTCTTGTCTTGATTTCGTGAAGTTGGATTTCATCACCAAATAGTGACTTCGAAATAAGAAGGTTTGTTTGCTTGGTTTGATTTCTAGATTCTATTAGTGAGTGTTGTTTGTTTCTATGGTTGGCCATAGATTGTTTTTGTTCTTTACTTAGTTCAAACAACATCAGCCTTCATCGTTCATGTAGGATGCAAGGGCTATTGCCGGAAGATCTGGAAGGTTATATCCCTTTTCTTCCTAACTCACCAAAGGGATCTCTTGAGGGAGTAGTCAATAACAAAGTATCTTCTGAATTTGGAAGTACACATTCTTTATAAGGGTTTCAAAATATTTCAAATTCCTTAAAGGCGTTCCAACTTCCCCCAAATTCGTTATTGAGAATTAGACAAGATGCGCATTTTCTTCATATGAATTCATCGGAAGAAATTGTTGTTGTTGAGAATATTGGAGTACCTATTGGACCTAACGCGGGGTTTGGAGTATACGATCCACTGTTTCCAAGTGAATCATTTAGAACCTCAGCTCACATTGTTGGAGTTGTTAATCCTAGTTCTGCCCCTTCCACAGTACGTGATATTTACGACAACCTAGGAGTGAGTCCTGATCAACCTATGGCATCGCAGATGCCTGAGATTCATGTTACCTATACAATACCTTTAGACCATTTTATTGGCATGACTAATAATGTCACTATGGTTTCAGACCAATTGTTTGTTGGTGCTCACTCGATTCTTCCTCTCCAGATGGCCCATTCCACTATGGTCCCATGAGCTACAATTGTTTCTATAGGTAATTTGGTTATCACTCAAGCTCCTATTGGAACACCACTTCTTCTTAGACCAAATATGTCACTTCCCCCTAGGTATAATTCTTTAAATACTTTCATTTCTATCCCTACCCAGAATCCATCTGGAGGGTCTGGAATTTTTAATCCTCCTGGTTATAATGATGCTAGTTAGTTTGTTCCTACACCTACCCAGGTTCTCTCTAGGGGACCTTACGTTCCTCCTCCACCTTTGATAGGAGGATCTAATCATCCCGGCCCTAGTGGCTCCAATATGGTTGGAGGTGCCAATCATTCTGTCACTTTTGGTTTTCAGATTCTTGTAGGAGGTCAACTTCAAGTTCAGGGGCAACCTCAATTTGGGGGGCAACCTCAGATTGGGGGACAACCTCAACTTGGAGGGAAACCTCAAGGTGGAGTCCATAATTTAGTTTACGGAGAAAATATACCTGAATTACAATATCAACCTTGGAATCTTCCTTTCCAAGGAAATCTGCAACCGTCTGGGGGGAAACATCCTCAAGTTAATGCTTTTGTACCCCCTAATATCGGCCAACCATATCCAGGTTCTATAAATCCTACCTAGGGGAAAAATTTTCAATCTCATGTTCCTTAACAAGGGAACATACCTAATCAACCCAACCCTATTGGCTATTTGCCTCAAAACCCTCCACAACCGAATCTGTTAGGATTGTCTAATTATTTACAGATCACTTATGGTCCAACTGGTATACCTATGGGACTTCCTCCTCAAAACTACCACTTTCCTCAAGTGAATAGGCAGTTTCATTTCCTGGCCACTTTGGATTTACCTGATTTGTCTAGGATTTTGAATGATCCTATTCTACATTCTCCTTATTGGCCTCTCATATCAGCCAAGTTACTGTCCGACATTCCTAAGTTTGACGGTCGAGTAGGAGAAGACCTGAATAATCATGTTATGAATTTCCATATTTAGTGTTCATCCAACTCATTGATGGACGACTCCATAATATTACGACTTTTCCAACGAACTCTCACGAGTTCGGTAGAAAAATGGTACAAAATGGTACATCGAGCTACCGTGACGATTCTTTAATGAATTTAACACCCTATCCATGGCCTTTAACACATTACTAGTTTCCAATTCAATATGAGACAGGAACCAAAATTTTGAGTTCTTTTAAACAGTCTTCTTCTACTCATATTTATGATCACATTCATGAGTGGAGGAGGAGAAGACTCTTAATCAAAGTTCCTCTTCCTGATCAACTATTGGATGAGTGGCTTACCAAATCACTCATCAGTCCTATTGCCTGTGATGTTTCCATGGGTGGTGTCATCACCGAAGAGAAAGAGATTAATCATGCTCAATATCTAGATCTCATTTATTCACAAACGGACACACTTTACGACTTAATCCTTGACGCTCCTCGTCCTTCCACGAATCCTACCCCAACACATCCAGTATCTTCTCATGTTGTTGATGGTGTGATTGGCACCTTCCATGTTGAGACTCAATCTCCATAGGAAACTCACACCAATCCTAAATCTAATAATTCTAATGTACAAAATACTCCTACTCCTTCCTCGGGTAAGACTATTGAAGTTAATTTGGTTCAATCCACACCTACCAAAAAAAATCAAGATAAAAAGAAAGGGAAGGGTAATAATAAGAAAAAAATAACAATCAACAATATGAGAAGACCAAAACACAACCCGCTAATGATAAAGATAAACGTAAACCTCATTACCCTTGCTTGATTTGTGGTGATGATCATTACACAAAATATTGCCCACGATTCGTTGAGGTTACTAAGTTCCTCCAAGGGACCAGGAATCCTCCTACACCTGTCATTTTGTCACAACCTTTCCCTTATTAGAAGTAGGCTCAATTTGTCATTCATGACCAAGGCTCTCCTTCTACTTCATCTTACATCCTTATGTGTACTGGTGACTCCAGAAAGAACGAAGTTGCAAACGCAACTCG
This sequence comes from Picea mariana, assembly GCA_032191745.1. Classification (NCBI taxonomy): domain Eukaryota; kingdom Viridiplantae; phylum Streptophyta; class Pinopsida; order Pinales; family Pinaceae; genus Picea; species Picea mariana. The sequence continues at coordinate 20,641 of JASDQU010010739.1, forward strand.
AGCCAGAGATTACTCTTCATCAAAAGAGAGAGTTTATGATTTACCACCTTCGTTGGTTCAACCTCCTCCCACAACTTCACCTCCAAACGGTCCTCTTCATCTCAAACGACTGGGTCTCGATATGGTTCTTTTCCCTCCTCCAAAGGGCGTTGTTCGAAAGTATTCGTTTAATCCTCACACACGTGCTGCAAAAAAACACAACATTGTAGAAGACCTTGTGCAAGCACCCTCCGCGATGTCGGTTATCGAATTCCTTCAAAGTTGTCATTCTCAACGGAAGGAGATATTAAAGGAAATTGGTGGAATTGACCCTATGGATACCAATCTGATAATCATTGCCTTGGAAGATGGCATTCCAAGGCTCCCTCCTCAGTTAGTGTTTCATATCCAAGTTGTTGTTGAAAAAACGAATATCTGTAGAATCGTTATTGATGAAGGAGCCTTGAATTGTGTTATGTCCATTACTTGTTGGAAAACTATTGGCTCTCCTGCCCTTACTGAGTCACATAATACTCTCAAGGATTTCAATGGTACAGGTTTACAGGTTTTAAACCTTACGGTGTTCTTCCCTCGTTGTTTATTATGTTGGTAGTTAAATTGGTCAATGTCGACCTTGAGGTCTTCGATGCACCTCTTGATTATAACTTTCTACTTGGTTGTAGATGGATTGATTCCATGTGTGTAGTTGTGTCTACCCTTTTCCATGTGTTACGTTTCCCGCACCAAGAAAAGGTCGTTACTGTCGACCAACTGTACTTCTTTAATTCTGATTCTCATACTAGCAACGCTCCCTTTATATCGAAGACACCTCCTGGTTATGAGAATGTTGGAGTGGGTATTTTGAAAGATTCAACATTGATGGGTACATTTACAATCCCACCACCCGATATTCTCCCTCCTTTTGTTTCCTCAATTAACATGATATCAACCATCGTTCATGAAACCCTAGAGTGAAATGACTCATGGATAGTACCTAACTCTGGTGATTATCTCTGTTACGATGACCGCATGCCTTCAAGTCTAGTTGAATCTTCTTATCAAGCTATTAAATCAGCAACTACCTCTCCTCCTCTTTGTGATGCATCTCCTGATCCCTTTCACGTGATCTTTCCTATTGATGAGATGATCATGTCATTCATGTCTATGGAAGATACTCCATGGGATGATGGGCATCATCACTCCATTCTCTTCCTAGAACGTGATACCATAGAGAGCTACCAATGGATTTCAACTTCGTCAACTGTTGTTGTTATCTCTTTTGTTCCTGAGTCAACACACGATGTCTTGTACGAAGGGAACTTGAGTAAAATTTTGCCTGTCATTCCTCTTGACATATTGATTAAACCCGAAGTCATGGAAAATGTCCATATCAGTGCCTCATGTTCTACTGATGAGGTCTACACCTATAAATCTGTTTTTCAATAATTTAGTGATGTGTTTGCCTAGAGTTATGAAGAAATGCCAGGTATTGATCATGATATTGTTGTGCATGAGATTAAGAAATATCTGGATGCTATCAAAATTGAGGTTGAAAAACTTCTTAAAGTTGTCTTTGTCTATCCTGTGGCTTTAACTAATTAGGTATCCAATATTTTTCTTGATCCAAAATCGGATTCAGAAGCCTGTCAGGGCATGAAAAATGCTCAAAAATGAAAGTGCTCGGAATCCGATGAAACCAACACCATTGCGTCCGGCTCGTCTTCTCGATTCTGGAAGTATATTTACTTTGTCCAATGGACTCCGTATGCGAAAGTTATCGTGTTCTGATCGGAATCCCAAACAGGTAAAAAGTCAAAGGTCAACTGGTCAAAAAGTCAACACTGATGTCATCATGCTGACTGTGCAGGAGATGACGTGGCACTCTCTGGATGATGGTGATTGGATAGGTTTGCTGATAGGGTAGACATGTGGCGGGAAATTGGACTAGTCAATGATTGACAAGTGGCATTTGTCCGTCGAATGGGAAAGTGCCATGTGGCCCAGTCATGGGCAGCCACGTGGCACCCAATCAAAGTCAAAGTGGCAGGTTTAAAAAAAAATTTTGGGGTCCATGGGTTTTGAACCCATGACCAACCACTAAGCCTAAGCACCTTCACTTTAGTCCTGTAACCAATGCACCACATTATTTTATGTTATTAAAACCCACAATATTAATTATATTGTATGGTATTATGTGCATAAAGGAGGAGAGGGGCCAACGCTTAGCCCTTTGGGATAAGTGCTTGGCCATATGGAGTCCATATAACCTTGCCAAAGGAGCGTGCACCCAAGACTAAGGGGCTTAAGCCCGTTTGTAACTATTATATGGTTATAAAATGGTTTTTCAATCAATTTTGGGTTTTTTAATAATGTTTAGCCCATTTTTAATGTAAGTAACTCATTTTTAAGGGTTATTGGGCATTTTTAGAGCCTAAATTCGTGGAGGAAGTTGGAGATGGACAACTAACTCCCCCACTATTTAACCAAGGCCATTTTGAGGCCAAGGGGACAGCTTTTGAGAGCAATTTCAGAGCAGAGATGCTAAGGCAAGCCAAGTCAAAGCCAGTTTAAGGCAGGGAGACCATTGAGGAGGAGATGCTGTCGAACAATTTCTGAGAGCTCGGGACATCCGTTTTAGGTACCATTTTTTGTGCAAGATTCTAGAGATCTGGGTGAACATGACCAGATCAGTTTGGAAGCCATTCGGCATTGTAAAGATGTACTATTAAGATTTCGAACAGAAATAAAGAAGCCTCCCTCACAGAGAAAAGGCCCGGAGACGTAGGCAAAGTTGTGCTGAACTCCGTTATCAACCTGTGCATTATGGTTTACTGTTTTTCATTTCATTTCAGATCTGCAATTATGTTAATGGCTATATAATTCATTCTCTTTTCTTGTTCTTTCGTTAAGTTTCCCAATGGTCAATTAATGCATGCAATTAAAAACTCAACCATAGTCATTCGAAAAATCTTGACGGATCAAGTGGTATCAGAGCTAGTTGACGTTTGGATTTGAGTTTTGCATGTTAACCAGGGAAGAGCTCATCTCAAAGAAGAAAATGGCATCTACAG